>JAVQKG010193042.1:0-29808 GCA_036025885.1 Hypseleotris bucephala
TAATTCATGATAACTCATGATGTAGTAATGCATCAAGTAATGATGAACTAATGCATTAATTAATGCATGATAATGCATAAATTCATGTACCATTATTATTACACAAATAGTCTAACTGCATTTTTGCAACCATTATTAATTTGTGTAGTGATAGACATCTGCTCATTTTAATTAACTCCTTGAACAAGTTTTTTTTGCCTTTGAGTAAACACTTGTAGCCCTCTAAGTAGTTAGTCTTTACACCCTCTTGCAATTTCACTGGTTAGTGATCTGTTTTCCTTCCTGTCCTCTTGTCTTTTTCACTCCTCTTCATTTACCCCAAGCCAAGTCGTGCCACTGATAAACTACTGTTCCGCTAGACAGACTTAAAAAATGGATTACATTCCCTCCACTGACGTGAAGAAACAAATAGTTTGAGCATGGCACATACATCTACTGTAGTACAAGTGTGAGGTGCACCAGGGCTGGCAAGAAGAAGCCAAGCTGTCTGTACAGGACAATGCTGGCGAGTTTAGTAATGTTTGTTTTATGATTTCACACTGGCCTTTTCTGACAGATGGAATATTTTTATGGTTGTCAAAGCTAGAGGATATATGAGAACGCAGAGCTACTTTTATTTCAAAAGTGTGTCTTTTTGTGAGAAAAAGACACACTTTTGAAAGTGGAACTTCATGTTTACATTTAACTGAAATAGCGCTTTACATTTGCTTAATGGACTGACTTTCATTGCTTCAGTAGGTATTTAGTGAACTTACTGTATCATCCAATTCATCTTAGGATGCAGTCATACTAATGTAGTTGGGTGTAATTATTTTGAACTTAAAGATTTAAAGCTATAAGGTATATATTAAAAGTCTTTTTAGATGAGTGGTTTAATATAAAAAGGGAATTTATGCAGTTATCAGACACCTGTTTTAGATAGCTTCTTTTACTGGATGTGGCCTAAATCTAAATAAAAATGCTATTGATATGATCCTGTTATTAAATTTTGGCATTATATTACTGCTGAACCATACTTCTGGTAAAAGCCTGTTGTTTTCATTCATTCAATAAATTTATTTGAGCAGCAAATCAAGAAAGCACACAAAGAGTGCAGACCTCTGCTCAGGGTAGCTAATTTTACTTAAACGCAATGCTAAAATTTCTAGCACATTTTTTTTAAAATTAGACTGACAACAGGTCAGCTTGTCTTCCTTCCTTTACCCCAACCACATGGGCATGTGTCAGATTTCACAAGACAGGAGGGGTATCACACTAGGGCCAGCAGAGACAAGAGAAGGTGGCATTCTATAAAAAAATGCTGAATTCAGACAGTGATCCAAATCTTTCCCAAAATGTGTCATTACTGACCTTCCCTGTAAATTTCATCCATTCAGTAGTTTTTGTGTTAAGTTGCTAATAGACACAAACACACGCCACTGAAAACATTATTTCCTGGACAGAGGAAAAAATATATTATTACAATATATGAACGAATTTACATAACAATTACTCGGGATATTATTCCTCAGAGTAGGAAGTTTAAAACTTAGATAAAATTCTACCATATTTGCATCTACACAATATAAATTGCTGTTGCTTGACTCAGTTCACACACAAAGCTAATATGTGATATATAAGTGTAAGCCATTATTATTTTTACCTCGCCCAGGAAGTAAGCATGTTTTCAGTAGCATATGTGTGCATGCTTGTGTGTCTGTTTTAACTACACGCACACACCAGTCGAGTAGTCACGGTGAGCTATGCCTCGACACAGGTAACAGGAAGCCAGTTGAATTTCTCCACTTCATTTAGCTCTCACATTTTACACATGAGCCTCCCATCAACTGCATCTATTGTTCCAGCTCCAGTGGTGGGTCAAGTGCCTCGGTCAAGTGCATTATAATGGTCAGTGAATAAGTCTTTCCTTCACTTTTTCTGTCACCATTTCCTCTGCTGGGCAGCGGACTTCAAATGAATAACAGCATTACACCATTGTTCTACCTGGCCAATAATGGGATCTGCCTGTAGCATTAGTTTAAATTATACATTGTGCTCAGGTGTGACTGATGCAGGTCGTCAACAGAATTATTGTTAAAAATAAAGCAAAAATCATTACAGGGAGGGAAAGAAAGACCTTCACTGAGTTCATTTTAAAACAAAAGGTGGCAAACAATCAATATTATACAAACCTACTTGTGAACTGGCACTGTGGGCAGAAAATAAATTAACTGAAACTACATTAATCTGCACTAGCACTTCTGTGATTACATATATAGTTATAAAGGTATATACTGTGTTAAGTGCTTCAATATATTTCACAACATTCCTGTTGCAGTATTTTTATGCATCAAATACACACTTTTTAGGATGCTAGAAAAGTGCATTGACCCTATCTTGCATTGGTAAAGATTTAATGCCAAGACCGGGACACAAACCAGATATCTCCATATTCTAGTTCATGGCTAAATGCTCTGTCCATTGGGCCACAAAGCCCCTTTTCTCATAGTGGCCAAATACCAAATAAAAACGGACCTTTTGGCTTTATTATGAAATTTATTTTTTACATTTCCTCAAAGTTTAAACAGATTTGTTAAAGCTAGTAAATAATAACGGTTTGCAATAATACTGTCAGTGGCATATCACTGTCTAACCAGCATTTGACTAGCCTATGTAAACAATTGATATATTGCAAATCAATGTATCATGCTGCTTTTTATCATCTCATATCCATACACAAAGGTGTGGCTGATGTGGTAAAACTATAATATGACAGTTTTGATAAGACTTTTCACAAGATCTTTCATCACAATTTTATTGGACTTTCTATTTTTTGTCTTACACAGAAGAGTACTGCTATCATTGTCCTCATAAAACTATTTTTAAACTACAAAAAAATGTACAAAGTTAATCCAATTCAGTGTTAACATACTTTATACTATTTAGCAGTTTATAATAATAGTAAGTTAGCAACACTGGTCTTGTTACAGTAAGAATGATAGCACAATTCAACCATCTTCCCATTTTCATATCAGTACAATCTTATATCGCCACATCGCATACCCATCAAATGCAGATAAAAAGCACTGACATGTCCTCTAAACATCCCTTCATACATCTCCAGTGTGGTGATCCTCCTCAGAGTCTGTCAACATTCGACACATAGCGACAGGCTGGCAGGAGGAGCGGCAGATAAAGATGGTCAGTCACACAGATGGACACAGCAGCACAGACAAGCACGCGGACCGACTGTAAAAGATGTCCCATTGCATAAGCCCACTGACTAGTTGGACAGCTGACTATCCGGAAAATGGCCACAAAAAAATCACTTATTTTTGAATAAATGTCAAACAGTCGTATGATCATGGTGGTGGTCACACTAATATGGAGAGGGTGTAATATGAAGTAAATAAGGGTTAGGGTTAAGAAGAGACAGGCAGATAGTGATATGTTTTAGTGTGCATTGTGTGTCCAACTAGTTGTTCAAATTGGTTTTTGTCTGTTTCTGTACTATATATAGGCATATGATACAGTATAGAAGAGGCCTTTAGATGTGATCTGTTCAACTATATATTTTAAATTACAATTCTGGTGGAATAATACACTATTATACATATTAAACATGTTGACAAAAATTAAACTGAAGACACTTAACACCCTGAATAAAAAATGTGTACATTAAAAACATTTGATTTGGATAAGTGTGATGCGGTCTCAGGCTTTTATTTAAGAGACAATTCATTAAAAATACATCTCTACAGTTTTGTCTTGAACACAGTCTGAAAACAGGCTGTTTCAAGCCTGTATGCAAAATTACATTTGGGGAAAACAAAACCAAAAAGCACATGGCTCATTGCGTATTCTTCGTGTCTCTCACTAAACAACAGACCTCTCTGTCCCGGTAATGCTGCTGTAAATGAAAAGGACGTGTATTAGGTGAAATGTGCAGCTGTAGCAGAGTTGACTAAAAACAGAAGTCCGTCACTTAATAGCGTCTGTGCGGGAACTTGCTTGTGAGTAGTTCCATCTAGCGCCTAAAATATAAAATTTAAGAATGTGACTGAAGTGTATGTTCTGATTGGAGTCTGCATGGGTGGTTGAATTATCACCAACTTAACATAATTTGGACTGCCAGCCATATGGATTTTTGGTGCATGTGATTGTGGTCTGGAAAAGCTGGAGGAAATGTCTGGGGAGAGGGAAGTCTGGGCATCTGCTTAGACTTGTTCACACATACTCCCATCCCAGATAAAATAGAGGAAAAAACATAAAAAGCTAGTCCAAGAAAATACTGTATAATAGTGTTTTTACATAAGCCCTTACCATTTCAACAGCTGTTTATGGTTTTAGATTTAGTCAGCATGTTGCGGCTTTTGTTTGTGAATTAAAAGAATCACCTTTGTTCTCAACATTGCATTAAACACAAGAGGAAGGTGTGAAATGAAAGAACTCTCTCCCCAAAAAACTACTGCTAAGAAGGCATTGTTTTGTTTTCTGAGTGGGCTATAAACCATTTAGTTTTGCAGCAGTCTAAGACATTCAGTCCTTTTCTTATAGTCATCAAGATTTATTTGACTTGTTATCCTGTATTGTGTATCATTTATATATAAATGGCATACATACTACATAGCTGTCCAGTCTACTACATCAGAAGCAATGTGAAGGCTTAATCTTTTGAAGATCACACTAACCTTGACCTTTACAGAAACATGGCTTTCAGTTATTTACAGTATATCATACGTGTTCTGGGAAACAAAAAGTACTAAATGTGCTTTTTTGCTGTCTACACCTTTTAAAATCAATAAAATCAAAATTACAAAAATGGATTTGAGCTAGCAGGCTGAACAAGGCCTCATAGGCAATACATCTTGGATCAATAGAAGTCCCATAAGCAGCTGTCTGCCTCAGAGTGCAGCTTTGTCCAGTGTTGGGAAAGAACCTCCATTTACAGTGTACGTATATGCCCTTGGAAGGACATGCTATAAATGTCACTCTATAAATAAAAGGAAAAATTAAAAACGAATAGAAATGCTGTCAATAACTCGTTTCTCATTTCGCTGCTCATTTTTATTTGTTACGTTTTGAAATATTCATGTGAGAATGTACCTGCTGTCCCCTCTGGGCCAAAAGGTGATTTATTATACCCAGTGTCCAGGCTCTCTGTCTGTGAAATATGGACAGAGCTGCACACAGACAGTCATGCTAATGAGTTCTAGAGTTACCAATCAAAAAAGCATAGGCTTGGCCAGTCACAGCTTATAAGACAAAACAATAGCTTATGACTTTAAAATGCAACTTAAAACAAAACATTAAAATTCATGCAGCAACAAGATTTTGTCTAATGGTGGTGATTATGAAGATTATTTGTTAAAATGAATTAACATTTATTACATTAAAACAACAATCCAGCTAAAATGAATGTTTGAAAAAAGTACCTCATAATGAAAGTAAATTGCTCAAAGTTATTTCCACCAATATTTAGAAGAAAACCATTGTCATATTTTCTGTCGTTTATCTGGTGTATTTTTCTTAGTGGTGCTGTGCCTTGCCTCTGTCTAACTTTCGATTTGTCATTCTCCCAGTCCCCTCATCCATTTTGGGTCTGTCCTTGCTTTCAGGTCACTGAATATTATCAGTGTTCAAACAGCACCTTTCCCTTCGCTCCCAGCATCTATTTCCCTTTATGTTGAAAACCTACTCATAACTAAATCACCCCTAACCTCTGTCAGAACTAGCAAATTACAATTAATGATCAAAATACAATGTTATTTCTACCTCATCTATCCTGAAAATTGTTCTTGGCTGTAATTCAACAAGTAAGATGCCATGGTCCATGTTTTTTCATTGTTGAATTTAATTGGGACATTTAAAGGTCAAATTCAACTTATGAAATCAAAATGATGGCCACTGATTTCCAAGCAAAACACGCTTGGAAATCAGTGTTTTGCATATTGTTATCTTTCTATAGCTAGAGTAGCACAAAGAGTACAGCAGTTGAAGCCTGATCATCCTTTGTTTATTGCTCTATGATGTTGTATTTTTCTAAAATAACCTAATATGTACGGTCAATAATATGTTCAAGCATTACAGTTTGTATAGCACTTTTCTATGCATTTGCCAAAAGACACAAAACAGTATGAACTGTTTGGACCCTGCACTACTTCAGTCCCAAACTCTCATAACACCAAACAATCCAGTGTTCAGTCCAGGCTTTATGCATATGTGACTGTGAACAAGTGATTGAGATTGGAGACGGCAGACAATTACAAAGCACTAGGTCTAAACCACTGCATAATGCTAAAAGCAGTTCCATTGTCAGTGATTGAATAATTCTTTCTTCTTCTCCTTTTCTTCTTGACTGTCTGTAATTGGTGTGATTTACCATAATTGTTACCAAGATTTGGATGTCTGAGGAGCTTCTTACGTCAATCAACTACTTTTTTACACAACAGTGACCACAGAAAAGTACTAAATAGACATTATTATGTTGTGATTTTATTGTTGCTATTTCATGTCTAGTTTTTGTTGCATTGTCCAGACTTTTATCTTCCAAAAGGGCCAACAAAAGCCTTACTTATGTGTCAAACCAACACTCATGAATGCTCAATAACACATTTATAAAATAGTTATTATTTCTTTGTGTTTTGGAGATATTGATGACTAGCTGTCTAGCAGCAGTGTGTGTTTTGTGTGTCATCACTGTCATCATTATTGTTTATTGATTATTTTATTGTTGGGGCAATTTGGTGGTCTCCTTTGTCCGAGATTACACTTTCTTTCTGTGTTTTTCCATTAAACATTAGTATAAAGGCTTTTTTTAGAGCATCTATTAGCATTGTCTGGTTTTTGCCAGTGTTTGCTTATTGGAGGGATTTTGAAACTGTTATAGTAAAATATTCTTAGCTTAGTCATTGTTTATTTAAATTTATAAAACCAGGGACTATTGCCTTTTTGCTTTTTGCCTATTTCCCTGCCCCAGTTGGTAAGTTTTCAAACATATTTAATTCTGAATATGTTAAGAAATTAAAATTATGCGGTGGTAGATTTTAACCTGGTATTTAAAAATGAGAGAGATGCTAAACCCCCAGTTGTTAAGGACCCATAATCATCCCTGTTGCATTTAGTCTTTACTTATTTGTCCTGCTGTGGATCTAGTTTCTAGAGTGGCCATCAGTGGCAGTGCTTTGTGTGCAATGGAGCTCTGTGCCGTTTTAAAGATTTATTTTCAGAAAGTGGAAAAATCACACCCATCACTCGGCTTTTGTTCATGGGACGAGACTGTGTGAGGACAAGGAAGGATGGCTAGATTTAGAGCTAAGTTATTGAGGCTTGTTTAACTACTGCACTACTTTAACGCATTAGAATCGTTTTTGTGCCCTTGCATTTTGATTAATTAGGGGCACACTCAGTTTTTTTTATCTTAAATTTGTACTTTTTATGTTTTGCAGGTTGTCAGGATTCATGCTGCCCTCTCCTATCGTCAGCAGTGGATCTATATTGGCCCTATGGTTTACCACTGACTTCGCTGTCAGTGCACAGGGCTTCAAGGCAGTCTATGAAGGTAAGAAACGTCATGTGTGTGTCATGCTTGGTGTGTATGTTGATGGATACCAGCTGAATTAGACACAATATGACAACAATAAAGCCGCCATTTTGGATAAACAGTACTTTGATGATGGCCTGAATTGTGTGCTGCTGTGTGCTAAACAGTTTTTATTGATTTCTGACAAGCAGCATGCTGGAAGCTTCTCTGTGTAGTTACAGTCTGAGCTGATTATTTAAAGGCTAAATAAGGTAAAGCAATATGAAAACTATTTCTTGACATTTTACTAGCTTGTCTGGTGAAACAATCAGAATGATTGCGATTAAATATCTATTGAAATAATCGCCAACTATTTTAGTAGAAGATTTAGCTTCACCAAAAAAAGTTGACAGATAAAACAAAATGATTGTTAGTTGCAGCCCGTACCACCTTGGAGATTAGCTTGCTGTGTGATGCCCATATACAGTATAATATGGAATTGTTTAACATTGTATAGCATTGTGCACCATGCTACATTTTTATTACTGTTACAGACTCAATGCAGATTCCTTTTTTTTGTATGAAGTCTTAAAAATACCAATAAAACTGGTGACGGTTTTCTACAGCTGATCTGCTATTATGTGACACTATAGTGTCTGGGGAGAGCTGCAGGTAAGTGGGTTGTCAATCAGTCACACACTAGCCATCAATCCTTTTCTGTGAGCACAAAATCCTAAGGTAATGCCTTACAAACCCTTTGCATGTTGAAGCACTTAAATATATACATGGCACAATCTTATCAAATATTGAAACACAAAATTAAGAAAATGAAAGGTAACATCCATATCATGTATCTGTAACACAAACAATATCCAGAGATTGTAGGGAAAAAAATCTATCCCTATTTCCTCAAAGTTGTATGTGATTGAGGTAAGAGTAGCAGCCCTTGATCTGCAGATCTGAGAAGCCCATACAGTACACGGATAAAAGTTTGGTAATAGCCTATAGCTCAGGATCCACAAACAAAAGAAGCTTAGTGGAGATTTAGCAACAAACAGGCAGACAGTGGGGGCTTCACAGAATTCATCAACTTCACACATCCTGGGTTTAACTGTCTCCATGATACACAACTATCCTTACATTGTGTGCCAGGGCCTGGGCCTATTGACATCCTGGAGGATTAAGGAGGAAAGTAAACATATATTTCATGGTATTTTATGTTTATGGGCAGAAAACAGAAATAATTTAGTAGTGGCAATTATGCTACAGACATTTGTTGTTTGCACAGACAGAAGGGTCATTTTTTTGTTAAAAAAGACTAAATGTTACTAAAGGATATTAGAAAGACAACATGGCATATGCAGTAGATATTTGGCCACCCTGTATGAATAGTGTCACTGAATTTATACTTAAGCAGATAGCATACTACACTGAAAAAGGTGTTGTGTTAGTGTTGTGATTATATACTGTATTTTTTGTTGACAAATGCAAAAATACTTGTCATATTTAACATACACATTCTGAATTGTAATGTGAACTAGTCCATAGGCGTTGAAACACTTAAATATGTTGAGAGAAGAAAAGATTTGCTTTTGAATGATTGTGAATGATTACTGCACAATTTGTAAGAGTAACGTTTTACTTTTTTCAGTTCACTGCCTGTGAATCACCGTGCTTAACTAAGACTAAACCAGGACTAACTCAGTTTAAATACTCCAGTTGTAGTGAAATCTCCATATATTTATTAGGGTTCCCTCAAGTTTTGTTGCATTATGTTATCGGTGCGGCAGACAAGACTCTTTCCACTCTCGCTGCACAATTTCTTTCCCCTGACCTTTTGAAGATGCACTTCCACACATATACCCTTGCGCACACATCATTTTGCTTGTGTAACAGTTCATCTATGAATCATGAACTCTAAATATCAAAGCTAAACTCAAGAGTGCAGAGAGATACACTCACTGGCCTCCTGTGCGTGCCTTTCTAGTTTACTGCCATATTGTTGTCTATTGTTGTACTGTTATGGATGGGACTGTGTCTGCAGCCAACAAAAGGGACAGTCATTAAATCTTTTTCTAGGAAGCACTTTTTTCACTTTCCATTGTTTGGTTTCCAACTTTGGGGACTCATAAGTGTGTCTGTGCATCATAAGCTGCCTCGGGAGCATGTGCCTGTGTGTGTAGCCCTTCTGCTAATGTCTTTATTTTGATGTTGTCCTGTTTTGCATCAGTCTTGCAGACATTAAAAATTGATTTATGTTCAGAAGTGTGCGAGTCAAAGGCAGTGTTCGGGAGTGTCTGCGCTGTACTATTAATCATATTAGATATTGTATTGAATTTCTTCTTTTCTCTTTTTAAATTATATCACAAAACTCTGCTTGTTGGTTAGAATGTTGGAGAGTACAGCCGCTGCATTAGTTGGTAGAGCAGAAAATATTCTCTGTGTGTTATGTATCCTGCAATGCTGCTGGGACAACCTGTCTGGAGCAGTGATCATTATGCAATATCTGGAGATAATATTCTTTTCCAGATTATAATCCACTATTCAGAATGATTAGTCTGTGTTTGGATCATGGAGGAAATTTGAGTACATGGACAAAACTCACCCAGTGATGGGGAGAATATGCTAGCTAAATGAATAAAGTCAACTTCCTGTCCTGGCGTGGAACCCAGGACCTTCCAACAGTACAAACTACTTTGACACTCTAAATATATATAAGTATATATAAACTGGGTTTTGACTCCGTCCACTAGGGGTCAATAAAATAAATATTTACTTTTGGTAAAACTTATGAAACTGTGAGGCCTTGACATCACCAGAATCAATCCACCATTCACAAGAAATCCTGCTTTTATAAGTGAACTTTATAAAAAATGTTACTGGCTAGAGTAATTTTGAACAAAGATATCGACAACAACAATTTATTTTTGCAGTCTCAAAAGAAGAATGGTCTATATGTATTTGATTAGTATAATTACTGTATAGTCTTTTAATTCATAATAATTTTAATTCACAGATTTATGCCTAAGTCAAAGCTTCTTTCTTTTCAATCTCCTAAAAAATGTACTTTATTGTGTTTTTGTATTGCCTGCTCAGTCTGGCCTGGTCTTTTTGTGGTTTGCTCGGGTGATACATCTTTCTTCTGTTCAAACCCTTTTATTAAAGTAACCCAAATTGAACTATACTTCTGACCACAAAGACTTCTGATAAGACGGCAGTGGCTCTGTGATGAGAGGGAGAGAGACAGGGAGAGAGGTCAGATGAAGCTGTAAATGGTGGAAAGCATGGCAGCACTAATGAAAAAGCAAGTTTGCAAACTAGTAGCGCACACAAGATAAACATCAATTAATTTGCCCTGAAAAGTATGGAGAGATCGCAGAGGAGGGAGAGGCGCCCGTTTGTTTGTCCTCACCGCTGCATAATTATTTAAATGGTAAAAAATATTTGTGTGTGAGTCATGTTTTATTGACAGTGAATGAGGTTTCTGTGTGCTTAGAACCAAGGGGCCTGACAGAAAACCTTAGAGTGTTTGTTTGTCGCATGCAATGTCCTTATTTCCCCACACCATCATCTCAGCCTCATTCTCCTTGAAAAAAAAAAAGTTATAAATTCTGTTAAATATTCATGTTTGTCACATGAGTGTGTTCTCTCAGTGTCAAATCTTACAGTTGATTCAGAATCAAGCAAGCCCAAAATATGATGAAAAAGTTGGACATTGCTTTTAACAAATTTGACCTCTGATGAGACACACCAGCACACATTTTCCAAAAATGTACAACAAAGTGTGCAAATAAAACAAATTGTTCCAAATGATAACTTGAAAATAAATATCTCTAAAAATATATTTCTAACATTAACAGATCCACATTAACAATTTGCAGATTTGCAACACAGCAACATGCTAACAGATACCGTGTTGAGAGTAGTATGGCTCTAATACAATTAGTTTAATTATTAAATGTTGTATAAGTTATATTTTTAATTTTCTTGTTAATTAGAGCGCTGCAATTTTGGATTTTTCATCTTGGGGTTGTCCAAGTTTCCCTGAGTTTCCGACTAGGTAATCCGACATGAAGGGCTGTTTCGATTTTTACAACTTGGAATTTGGAAATTCTGACCTTCAAATACAACTGGAACGCAAGTAGAGCAGGTCAACCAGTAATAAACAGGTTGGCAGCATGATTCTCTCTCCATCCCGTTGACACTTCCATTGTGTCTTTGGCCACTTTAACCACCTTGTAGCTCCTTTCACTATATGAAAGGAGCTTAGAAAGTGCAGTATACTTTTTTTTTTAAATCTAATTGTACAGTGTGTACAAGAAACCAAAATCCACAGACAAACCTTCACTCTCACATTCACTAAGCATAACCCCTATCCCCCAAAAAACAAGTAAATCCTAAAAATATAGAAAAACTGAACATTGGAATCTTGACCAAATACCCTCATAATACTTGAATGTTGATTGTGTTTTGTGATAGATTTCAAATGTTAAAGTCATCCAATCATCTGTAAGAATTACACATTGCTTACAAACATGTTACTGAGATGTAGGGAAATGTGTTTTTCATTCCCCAGATTCCCTGCTGATCTTCACTCTTATTTGTTTGGGCACTTGTATGAAAAACATGACCTGGAAACCTTTCAAGGGGCTTTGTGTGTTGAAACACGCATGTCCTTGCATACTTATAAGCACAGACATATGAGGGAGATTGGAAAACACTGTAGGAAAGCAACAGAAGAGGATTTTTAGCAGAATAACAAGAAGACCGACGACAACAGATGAAGGAGTCGGGAGGCAGGCTTGTGTGAATAGTGTTTGTTATACCAGTTATTTTTCTCACTGGTTGTTATGGCAATACTTTGTTTCTAAAGAAAGCTTATTACTGTTTTCTATTTCTAACAAGTAATGTGTGGCCATGCCTAGTTGTGTGTGTATGTGTATCAAATGACAGAAGGTTTGTCCCCTTCGGAGCTGGCATGCCTCTGCCTCTTCTGCTCTGTGCTGTGTCAACTGGTGTAGAATCCATTAGGAACACTTCTAGGAGCTTCCAAATCTCGCTGACTTGATGCAGGGGTTTGCAATAACTGTAGCAATAGCCTTGTAGTCACCAACCAGTGAATGGGATGAGAAAGACCCCAGCCCCTTGCTTTGGGGATTTTGGCTCTTTAAACATGATGTTGTACATAAGAAAGATTTATTTATCTGGAGTTTCCCCACGCCTCCAGGCAGTTTTCTTACTTGGGTATTTATTTCACTTACAGAGAAACAAGCAAAAAATTGAAAGCAGTATGTCTCATAACTTATGCATTTTGAATGTTGTTACAGGGACATAAGAGAGATATAAGCAGCAAACATGGGTATTGTATTACATCCTCATCTCAAATTAATCAAACAAGGATCATTTTCATTATACTGATTCTGAGACATTGACTTACATTGACTGATTATAATTTTTGCCACTTCACATCATACTGAGTTAGATCATCAAATATTTGTTGTTTATTTGTTTTATCCAATTACTACTCACCTCATTTCCTCTACATCTTAACATCTATTACATCCCTTTTTCATATAGACCCTTAGTTTTTTCCACCCCACATTCACCAAGGGACTGTGTCTCCAAGCTGTTGACAACTGGTGTGAAAATGCTGTGAAAAGATAAAATTATTATAGAGTGATGTTTTGTATGCTAAAAGTATCACACTGTACAAAACTAGTTCATCTCCAAGGTTTCATAGTGCTGCTTATTCTCTATATCTGCATACAACTGTCTTCATCTTCATCTATGCCTCCTTCATCTATGCCGTTATTGGTTGCTTTAAATAAAACATGAAAGTATATTTGCAATTACAAGATTTGAGTTTTTTGTTTTGTCAATCCTTTGAACTATGAATGAGATGTTGTTTGAGTGACAGCTGAACAGCCTGCTGGGGTCTGTAGCATGACCCAGTTGCTTTGCTAAATTAAGGACCATCAAAGACCACGCTTTATTGGTTTAAAATGTTCAAATATAAGGTTAACAGATTACGCACCATCAAACCCAACTACACACCAACACCCTCAAGCTGATTTTGATGCCACAAATATGCTCTTTATTTGTTTTTTTATAGACAGTTCACCGTCTGCTTGCCGACAGATAAAGGCAGTGGTAACTTGTATGGAGACTTTCTGTTGTTATTGTTTCATCACATCCGTCATTAAACTTTCAAATCTTTTCTCATAATTTAATAAGCAACACTCATCAACAGTGTTTGTATTGTCGTGCTTGGTGTTGAATTAAGTGAGTAGCACAAAACAGGAGAAAATGGTTCTTACTTTTATATTGGTCATTCAAATTTACAGCTTGCAGTAGGTCAGAGAGTTATTGACTGTGCTGATTGGGCCCAAGCAGACTGCATCTATTTAAGTGGAAGCTGCAGTCATTCAACTGAACAATATATTTATGTTTTTGATTAGCACGCTTAAGAAAGGGATGTGGATAAGCTGTTAGAATGATTTATCTTGGCTAGCATACTGACTGGAATTCAAATGAATGGGCTTAATGTGAACATGTATGAATATGGCTTTGATGTATACATCCTAAAGAGCAGATCAAAGACATTTGCATTATGTTAAAAGGGCAGGCCCAAAAAGCTGCATTTTATCCAGATTTTACATTTCAGCTATATCAAATCAAACAGCCCCCTATAATCAAGACATGGTGCACTAAAATGATTTAGGTATAAATAATATTGATTCTGTTTTTGTGAAAAAGTAAATCCCAAGCTCTGATAAATGTGTTGGGAATGCACCAGTGCAGGTGTGTGAAATGAATATGTTAAGTTATGTTGTCATCCAGGAAGATTATTGTTTTCATGAATAAAAATGTTATGATGATCATATTCTATATGGGCTGACACAATGTAACTGTGCCCCTTCTGATTTCTATTGCACCATTAGTCATCCAGTTTCTCCAGAACTGGCCCTGCTCTAAGTCTGTGGTAAGACGAGGACTGCAGGGTGTGGATTTTGTAATAAATAACCCAAACAAAATGACATTTCCGCTCTTTTTTTTTGTAACAAAATATCAATGATTGATGTGATTACCACTGACATTTTACTCTATTTCTTTCTAACCAAACGCCAAGCCCCATTTTAGCAGTATCGACTTGTTTTATCCTGCTCCAATCAGTAGATCTGCATGGCCTTCATTGAGAATAATAGGTTTGAAGAGTATATATCTAAAACCAGTGCATCCAACAGGGAAGCTTCTTAAAGCCTGACAAATCATTAAAAAGAAGGGAGCCGTGCTGGTGCAGTTGTCAACTTAAGATGGTCAGGTGTCTGTGTGTGTTTGTGTGTGGCATGGAGATAGAGGAGAGAGGAGGCAGAGTCTGTTGCACCATTAACCCATATTGATGCGAACGCAATAGGAAGCACTTAACAGCGGGAGCATGTCATATCGAGATGTTGTTACTGACGCTAGCAGAGTCGGCAGCATCGATCCAGGCAGCAATGTCATATACACTGCTGTTTGTGAGTGCTGAACTAAAAGATATGTTGTTTGGTACAACAAGTTTGTACGACTTTATTGTTTTAATTAAAAATGATCATAAAAGGTTGTCATGAGACTAGAATTTCAATATAATTTTTTAATCACCCTGAAACAAAGTGCAAACCTATTACTATAGGTTTAACTTTTTATGTCTCATTTGGCATCTATTCTGTTTCAATTGTATTTAATTTCGATATGACTGTAGACATCAATTAGTATTTTGCATAGTTGACAACATTGATGCAGGCTGGATCAATGTCTATGCTGGCACTGGAGATTTCAAGGGTCAGACTCATCCAATTGTCAAGGTCAAGACGCATGCACTCTTGCTGTACAAGCGCACGTACTTGTTGTCGAGGCAATCAACTTCCCTCCCGTGTATCTTAGCATTTAAGTGGCTTCAACTTTGTGTGTGCCTTGAAACCTTCGCTGTCGTAACTAAGAGCAGTGGCACTCCAAAGTCTAGCGCTCACACTTGAAGAGGATAGCGCATTGTTGTCTAATGGGGCTCTTCTGTAGCACAGCTGAACATATTCGGAGTGGAGTTGGGCCGGGATAATGAGCACTTTTCCACCAGATCTGTGTATATCAGCATTCACACCTCTGACATAAACACTCCCGCTCCCAAACCATTTCAGAAAAAAAGTGTATTAAAGTCGGCAGTGCCATTTTAACTGTATCGTGAAAGCTGCTCTGCCTTTTGCCGCAGTCATTTCTATTGAAGGAGCTTCTTCGAGCTTCCTCCGTGCGCTCATTAGCTCATTACGATTTCAAAAGAACACATTGATCTTTAATGATTCCCGCCAAGATTTTATTAAAAAGGAGTGTTACTGTCCAATTATTTGACTTATAATATTCAATTCAATTCTTTTAAGAGATGAAGGATGTGGTTGTGGAAGATTATGCTGTATTTTTTACTTTGTGTGAAATACTTACATACAGTTTTCAACAGACAGCTATAGCAAATCTACAGTATATATGTCTTAATAAAACCCTCCAAGAGTGATGTGTGTTGCTTTAGAGTAGTGTATTTTTTTTTTTTTGCTAAAAATATGAGTCTTTGGCTCAGACATTAGTCATACCCATGTTTTGAGGTATCTGTCTCTCAGCCAGCCCTGCAACTAACTGTCCATTGTTCTTGGTGTTCCTTGCCTGATGTACATAGTTGCTGGAATAAGCAACACCTACCAGCCACCACTATTGGTACAAAGCCGAAGTTCCTTATGAGATTCTGCAAGTGAGTCTGCCTAGATAAAAACCCAAATGTATAGTGTATGAAGTTAATGTGAGATGATGCAAGGAATAAAGTTAGATGGAGGCTGATGATTTGCTGTGGTGAGCCCTGAATGGGAACCACCACAAAGAGAAAAGGTATAAACTTTTATGCCCTAATGGCTCAGAAGTACATTATTCTGGCTAATAATGTAACTCAGAACCTGTGAACATTTATTTTTCCTAACAAGGGTCCCCATATCTCCTCTGCCCAAGCAGCTACAAATGACTGCTGTTGAATATGACTGTAATATCCTAATGGGAATTTAGGACAGAGATAAAACATTTCCGCAGCATTTGAATTTGTGCGTGGCCCATTTTATCCTCTATGTTTCTCATTGATGATAAGAAGGGCTTATAAAATCTTTGAGAAAATCTGGGAAACAGTAAAAAAAAAGGCTTTTTCTTCCTTGCTGTCATTTTAGGCGCGGCTGTCTTAAGTCTAACTTAAGCCTCGTCTCACACCTTAAATATTTAACACATCAGTGCCGGCCAAGGACAAGAAGGAGATTATGGTGATCACATTCTGTTTGTAGCTTGTAAAATGGCTCCATGAAAGTTTGATAACTCAGACCCTCCCTCACTTGACCATTTTCTTTTTTTTCCTTATAGTATAGTGAAAATGCTAAGTCCCATACACAAGGGTCAGTAAAGGGAACAACTCATTGTATTCCAGTCAGTGTGATCTCTGTGTAATGCACTTAGGTGTATTTAAGGCTCTGTTTTCTGACTTTCAAAATGGTGACCTCCTCTCAATGTTATCCCCAAATGTACCCTTCAGTCTAGACAGGGCAGACTTGCATTTGTAAAGCGCTCCGCTACAAGGTTTTAAAAAAGCGACTGCTGGCCATTTTCAGTCTGGGATCACTCCCTTTTATGGATACATTGGATTACAAGACTTCAAATGGTTTAGATAATGATACAAAACAATATGACATAAAATTAGTTAGTCTGATTTTACTAGCCCGAAGGTTCAGTGAGCTTTCTGAGTACAGCATTTTAAAGTCTGCATATTTTATGAAAAGTAAACACGCTGGTTTTCCCTAGAGCTAAACTGGACATCTGTGCAACCTCTCCTTTGCCTTTTGTTACTGGTTAATGTTTGCATCTAAAGTGACTGTAAATGTCTACCCCATTACCCATTTTACACTAACTGGACACTTTATTATGTAGACCTTGTACCTAAAAATATGGCACCTGTTATGGTCTTCATCAGCTATAGCCTACATGCTTCATGTATTGTCATCTTGTGTCTTTAGTGACAACTGGATCTGAGCTATGATGCTTTTCTATGATCTCAAATGGTTTAAAAATTTGTATCTTTCAAAACCATTTGTACATACAGTAGACAGTGTTTGTATTGGGAAACCTTCGGCATCAACAATGCTGCTCATTGGATATTGTATCTTTTAAAACCATTTTCCGTAAACACATAAACAAGACAGATCTTTGATGTGATACAGTGAATTTATTTATGTTTACTGCAACAATGCCAGTGTTTATATTAATAAAAAAATGAAAATAAGCAGTATTAAGTATGATGATGATTAGAAGAAGATAAAATTAAAAAAAAGCTCAATAAATCATGATATTATATTTTTACTTTGTCGCCCACCTCTACACGTTTGTCCCTTTTAGTGCAGTCACGTCATTGATGACACCAATCCATTTAGTTGATAAAAATACACTCTCCCTCTCCACTTAGATCAGTAATTTTGAGGCTTTTTTTGCAGCTCTGGCCTCTCCCTTGAGTGCCACTGTGATGTAAAGTTACTTTGTGAGAGGCTGTAAGTCTACCTGTCTGTGAGCTCAAAACTATTGTAGTTAGTTTTTATGAGGCCTCGAGCAGATGGGGCAGAAATGAGATGCACTAGATGCATAATAGTGTGTGTTCATAGCTGCGTGCGTGCATCACCATAGCACCATAGTTTATCAGGCAGAGGATGACGCCCCATTGGTGACAGCATATTTTTACAGTGGGATAAGAGGAGTGGGTGTAAATATATTATGAAAAGTAAACTACAGACAGCACATGAGGAAGAATAGACTGAAGAGGAAAGAAGAGAATACCAAGCACTCTCCTGGCTGAGGGAAGGAACAGAGGAGTAGCAGCAGTGGAAGATGGAGGGCATCTGCAGAATACCAAAAAGACAATAAATACTAGCTGCCTTTTCAAGTCATTTCAACATTAATTCAAAACTTCCATTCCCGGAGTTAAAAATAGCATATGTATACTCGTGTTAGGCTGATCGTTTGTTAAGAGATTTCACCTTAAAACGTCACAATCAAGCTTATTTATACATTGAACTTCTTCAGCTTATTTGTGTTCAAATCTGAGGTGTATCTCAGCTACTATGGGCTTTAAGCGAGACACCCTAAAAAGTGTCCAGGACAGACACAGAGACATACAGTACACCAACCACCAACATTCATTCACTAGGGGCAATGTAACATTCACCATTACTTGCTTGTCTTTAGGCAGTGAGAGGAAGCCAAGTACTTTTTTTTAAGTGATATAGTGAAAAATGAACTATTCCCAAGCTGGTTTGTGTTATCTAAAAATACATATTGACACACATATTTAAAGACACATAGTTTTCCCTCGGGTGGACCCAGTGCTTTTGTTTTTTTATAGAAGAAAAATGTGGAGGAGACAGATGCTTAAAATACGCACTGTGCATATGTTTGTGATAGGACCATAATGATCACAACCACATTAACGTCTCTCAATTATTTTATTTTTTTGCTTTTTTTTTTTTTTTTGCTGATGAAATATACAGTATATGTAGAACAATTTTTGGACTTGTTTTCAAATTGGCATAATTATTGCATAAACTGCGTCTAATTTTCGAACTGCAAAAACATGCACACTGTCATTCAATTAAAAAGGCCTCATAAAAGTGTACAGTTTTCACCTGCCAGCAGCAAGATCTTTGCTCTGATTATGTTTACTCTATACAAGAGCATAATTGCAGATTTAATCACAGCATGCCATTTACACTTCACTCTCATTTTTGGCTCAACCTCACTATAATCACACGGCTTTTTGTGCTGGCTATAGGACAATCAAGTAACTGACCATCTTTGTTTGCCTACGTTTACATATTACTCTTTACAACATTTATTGCTTCATTTTGTAAAGATATTGAAAGAGAAGTCATCAATACAAATCACCGGGCCAGCCTCCTCAATACAAATATACAAAGTAAGATTGATCTAGTATTTGTTACTGAGCAAATCTTTCAACAGAAACTGTTGATATTGATGTATTCTTTTAATTATAATTTGTCTACTTGGAAGATCCAAAGACCACCACAATCACACCACATTCAAACAGGTGTCACACATTGGATGCAGGTTAGTGTACTGTCTTGCTTAAGGACTCCACTTTACCACTGAGCCAGACTGTGTTTATCAGAGCAGTTAATTGCCACCTGATAAACTGAAGACATATTAATATTAGTTCAGTCTTCTCCTGAAAAAGTCCCAAAATAATTATACAGTGTAATATGTTGTCGTTTCAGCTTATTCGAGGTTAGCTTGCTCATAGTCCTCTTGCTGCAAGGCAACCGTGTGTCCTTTGAGCTTGCCCTCTGTTTGCAGCAACATGAACAGAAGCAGAGCAACTAAAAACAAAACATTTTAGCAATGCTCTGAATAGACTGATTTTCTTTCTTTTTTTATCACAAAAACACATTACGGTCATTATGTTTCTGCGTCATGTGTGTTTGACATTGTGGTATAGAAATGGCACATGTGCCACTCCTCTTTATGGAGGACCTTTAGACAACAAAGAAAATGGCTTTATTGCAGTCATCATCCAATTTCCAAAAGTCACGGATTGATCCATGCTAGATAATGAGGTATAACAGGGGCTGTAGTGTTGACCTGTGTGTGTGCTATTTCTGTGCCTCCAACATGTTGACTTCCTGTTGTAGCTGTCCTTGTATTTTTCACACTGATGCTATGGTCTTACTATATTATATTCTTTTAATTTAATGTGCACACACTGTCTCCATGCTGCCAGTCCACACACTCTTCTTTTTACAAGTCATGAAAACTCGATGAAAAAATTATATGTGTTCTAGGGTATGCTATGGGGCACTAAACACAGGGGGTTATAGGCTCTGCAGCAGCTTTATAGGTTTAGTGCACAAGAGGTAACAGCCAAAACCACACAGCCAATAGGGTGTATACAGTGAGTAAAATGTAATAGGCAAGTTTGAAGTGAACATTCAGAAGAAACATCCAAATGAAGTCATGTGACCACACATTACCCTCAGAAGTCTGTTTACATTGGTGGGCTATTTCCAAAATTCCATCAGTGGCTGTAGGCTGCTCACATTTTCTGTCTCTTTATGAAAACGGACATGTGGAGTAATGTTTAATTTTATATTTTTGAGATTTTTTTTATGCTCACTTTAATTTTTGTGACACTATACAAAAGTGAATCATTTTGAAAGCATTTTTGCTTTACTGCATTTCTTACCTCAATGTATTATGCACATTTATGCTTCATCTGAGTTGGTGTACAAAATTAGTTTAATAGATAATAGATAAGACATTCTCTTTTACTGTGACATGCTTCAACCTTGTCACTAAAAAAAGACGATGTAGAGTATTACTGGTGCTCTGTTGTCATCTCATCTCACTGTGTCATCTCATTGTGTCATCTCATTGTGTCATCTCATTGTGTCACCATACATTCCGTCTAGAGATATTTTTTATATTACTCGTAGGTCGCCCTTTCAGCTTCAGAATGTTTGACTATTTAAGTTTTTATCTTTTGGGACTGGGGTGCGCTGTTTCCTTGAATTTTGTAAAGCAGACATTTCATTGTGACAGTTGATATTGTATCCCACAGTGACTCCGTTGGTGGCTTTTAATGAACTGATTTGGCAAACTGTGCAATGACTTCAACAATATCTTCAAATGAACCTAAATACATAATGGCGACATGGCCATCTTTGAGGTCACAATGGTCTGGACCTTAACTATTTTTCTAATGGAATCTAAAGACTCTGGCAAAATGAAACATTAAACAAATAAATTTATTAAGAAAAGCTAAACCAGGACTAGACTATATTAAACATACACTAAACCAGGTTTAAGACTAAACCAGGATTCTAAACCAGGATTTTATTTAAATTTTAAATCGGGTCTTAATCAAGTGTTTAACCAGGACTAAAGGTTCTCTTAACCTAACCTACTATTTCCTTCAGGTTATAATGGTGAGAGTTGCTGAGGTAGAATAAATATTTTGTACCAACTAGTAAGTACTACAGCTAACTATGATTAAACAAAAAATGAATTATTTCCCTGTCATTATGCAATTGTTAAATTTGAACAGGGCCTTTTAGAGCAGCTATGGACAGGCAGACAGTTGGACCGCCAGGAGTCACATCCAGCTCTGTGTCCTGTCATCAAATCAGAGCTGCAGCCACAACACACAAGCTTTTGGCAAACCTTTGGAAACACACAGACAGGACTGGACAGAGAGTATTTTAGTTTTGGCACCAAAATGAATCCCGTCTTAAAAGGATTGAAGAAGGGCTTTACAAGGTAAACAGACAAACACACAAGCTACTTTCAGTATATTTAAGCTAAAAAATAGTTAACTAAAAATACAATATCATAACACATATTTGGAGGCAAAGTGTGGTCACATTTACTAGTTGTTTCCTCTTAATGCTTGTAAATTGATGGAAGTAAACTAAAAAAATTGCATATATTCTGAAAGCTATTTTCCCAAAATATGTCTTCAAACCAGCCTAAAACATTTGCACAGTGCTGTGATTTTATGTTTTATTTCATTTTCGGTTTTCAGATAGCACTTCACCATCCTGTGACTCACTAACTTTCCTCTCTGATGTTAGCAGGTGATTGGTGTACTTTTGTGCCTATTGCAAAGTGGCAGCTCTCCTGCCAACAGCTTCATCTGATTACCCTAATACAATTCACTGGGGTTAAATCTGAACTCTTCGCAGCATTTTCTTCTTGGTCAGAATGGGCCTGAAAGCACTCACAGGGTGTGTCGCTCTGAATAAATGAACAGGATCACTCACTGCCCTTAGTCCAAGTGGCCCCAGTATATGAAAACTCATTTGTGGAGTTAAAACAGGCCAAATAGCCCCACAATATTTCTTGCTATTAAAAATATGTGTAACATGATTTTCAAATGTCACTATATCAGTACAGAATAGAATGCTATAGTACATTTTACATTACATATATATCATTATACATTTATTTATGTTTTTATTTGAATTTATTTTTTGCAGTCAAATCTTTAAAATAAAGTAATATTTTATGTGACTGTATTTCTCTCTTTTGTCAAGGTTATAATTCTTTAAGAGTCAGTATCCCTAATGCGTTCTAGCAACATCTAGACTTTGACTTTGATTAACGGCCCTAATTGTCTGCTAAAACAACATCAAAATGTTTTTAAGGCCTTTTGAATACGTTTTAGGAAGCTGCTGTCTGTCTCTTTGACTTTCTCTGATGTCTGTGTCCTTTCTTGTGCCTTTAGGGTCATTTCGAGTCAGACACATTAGCAAGGCTGACTGCATAGATGTCTCCATCATTGATCAAAACAATCGCACACAAGCACACACAAAGCAGCAGAGTTATACACAGAGACGCACACATTTCTCTCCTCTGCTCTCCTGTCGAGTATCTTTTGCCTTTTCTTGTCTCCTTGATTTCAATCCGGGGCTGTTTCATTAAGGGAGATGGTCCAAAAGCCAGTAGTGACAGCACCAATAGAAGAGTCATCAGAATAATCTAAAGGTGACAGATGGCTCAATAAAGACCCACATTATTTCTTTTGACCTACTTGCTCTCGTCTAAATTCAAGATTCAGCCAGTTTAGATTGAGAACCGCTCATTTACATTTTCATTTTCTGTCTCACGGAGTGGAGCAGAGAAACATGTATGAGTGCTGATACATGTTTATTGGTCAAATAAGAATCAAGTAGGCTTATACGTATTATTGTGTCAAAAACTATTCCTGTTGGAAATCAAATCAATACGAGTCCTTTGTCAAATGTATTCCCTTTTTCTTTGAATTACATTAATGTGGCCACAAATTTTAACTCAAATAACAAGAAACTGTTATTGGACTATAGTTAAGAGCAAAAATATATTTATTACACAGTTATAATGGTATGACTGTAGCATCTATATGTTATGAGTTGATGAGTTATATCATATAGAGTAAGAATGAAAGTTGTTGTCATACTGCAAACAAGTCCATTACTGGAAAATGGAAGTATTCTTTACGCAATATCACCCAGCTGTACTGTTGGATTGGCTATTTTGGTGTAAATCTTAGTCTGGACAATTACAAACTGCAGCTGATCAAATATTTATATCTGGTAGTATTTGCGTTTAAAAGTAGGCCCACACTGTCGTACCCAACAGCAAGGTGCCTATTTATATCATGTATTTCCCACTGTATTAGTATTATTATTGTGTATTTTTATGACTGGCAAGGAGACTACCGATGAAAAATAGCCCTTTTGGCTAACTCTGGTACATTTACTTTTCTTATAATGATTATTAATGTACATTGTCCGTCTTATCAAATAAATAAAAAAAACTAATGAAATATCAATGAATCGCCTCATGTGTCTGCATCAAATGCTATGGTATCCACCGCTACTTTTATCAGCGATTGTGTGAGGGGATGTGGGGATTGCTGTTTCAGGTTTCAATATAGCCGACTTCCTGTTTGTCGTAGGGTGGGGTGATAATAATATTTTGTGTTTGTCACGATGTGGAGAATCACTGTACCAAGTTGCTCTTTCCCATAGGATCATATATACACACAGATGCATATGTTGATTCCATAATATCGGCGTTTGTGACTTCATAATATCGGCGATTCTCACATTCTCTTCGCCGATAAAATAATCATACTTAAGACCAGAAAATACCCTCCTGTAAAATATATCCAGATAAATCTTCCATCTGCATTCAAAACTTATGCCATTTCACATTTAAATATAACAATTACAATTGTTATGATAATTTCTCTTTTATTGCAATGTTTTTGGTCACCAGTTTGTGTTGCTCTCCATCTGAAGCACAGGTCACTTCCTGCCTAGTCAAATGTCACCCTCTCTTCCCAACGATGACTCACAAACGTACACACAACCTCTCTCGCCCCGGGCTGCAATGAGCATATCAGCGATCAAAGTGGTTCCACAAGTGAAGTGCAAAAAAATCACTGACCACGAGGAATCACAAGTGTGCCGCTGGTCAGGCTGTGGAGCCATGCTCTGTGGTGACAGATTTCACCGTTAGACCAGAAATCGTCCTGTTTTGCTTTTTTGTGTGTGCATTCACTTGTGTGTTGTAGGCAAACCGACAGATTATCAGCAGTCGCTTGCTTTGTGAATGTTTTCTACCTCCTCATGCGACAAATCCAATTGCGGTCGGTCAGTAAAGCAGAGATGCCTATCTGAAAGAGTTCACTTGCTCCAGCCTCTTCAGCCCAAAATAGAGTTGGAGCCAGTCATTGAAGCCATCATTGCCTTTTGATTTAAACTTACGAAGGTAAAATAAAGGGAACAAATTGAGTTACCGAACAAACTTGCTATGAACTTGATACAGTACTTCTGGCTACAGCTTTGAAAGTGGGCAGCACAAGCACTCGTGACTGAAAGCTAAGAAAACAAAATCAACATGTCATTGTCCGACTACCTGACAAGAAGTGTGGCATAAATAGCTTGGGGCGATTTTAATAATTCCACAAAAGCCCAGTAAAGTAATGCAGTGTTCTCAGACACTGAATGTGGAAGGTTGAGGAGATCAGCCACTGCAAACGTTCGACTTAAACCGACACTCCACGCACCGCTTCAATTATTTAAGTCTGTGAAAAGCAGGGCAGGTGGGAAGTGAGACGACGGAGCAGCGAAAAAGAGAGCACTCCGAGATTTATTTAACTTTACTATTACTATTCTGAGACCAACTACCAAATACCTTTGAGACAAAATCACTATCACAATACCCCCGATTCATACAAATACGTTCCCTGCTTCATCAAGGCACAGTCTCCTTCTGATCAAGTGCTGAATCCCCAATGACTAAATCTTATTACATATGCATGAGCCCTGTTAATATTAATGGACACATTGCTGTCAGCTTTTTAATATGCAGAGAGAGAGAGAGAGACAAAAGAGTGGAGGGCGGCAGAGGTCAAGCACTGTGTATAGCAAAGATCAGGGAAGTTCCACTTTATAAAGGATCGTTAGAGATGCCATTTTCTCACTTTCCATTACGTAACTACTGCTGTATTCATTTCGAAGTGTTTTTTAGTTTAGAAACATGATCATCTGCTGGCCTGCTGTAACCACTTGATGTTTCCATGCCTTCTGGTTAGCTGCAGCTGAGGCCGATAGCCGCATCTGTCCATCACATAGAAGTTTAACTCAAAAATGCAAGATGTCTGTGAATGAAATGAATTGATTTGAAAGGTTAGAGGTTAGACTGTGTGACCTGAGTTTCTCATAATTGAACAGAAGTCAACAGCACAGAATAACAGAAGTCATCTGAGAAAAAAATTAGACTTTGAGACCCTTTGTATTCTGCATTTTATGGATTTTTCTTTTTAGAGCAAGGGACGCAGCTGTTTAATCAATCATACACTTGGACAGGAGTGCTCTAATTGGTAGACATATCCACTATCTATCTATGCAGAAGTAGAATCAATCAGGAAAAATGTGAAGGAGGCGGGGCCAATGTTGTATTAACATATAGCATTTTATTAACTTACACAGCTAGTTCAAAGTATTAAAAGCCAACTCCAGGCACTGCTACTTGTTACTTCTTTGGTTTGTGCACGTATTCAAGGCAGTGTGTGCTTTATATGTGAGAGAGTGGGAGGGGTTTGTGACAAGCTTCAGAGGCTCACGTTTACAAAATCAGGTTGTGTGTCTTCAAAGGGCATACTGTACTTTTAAACATGATGTAATATCTTTTCTAAAGGGTGACATCACAATGCTGCACTCTTCAAGTATTTTTCAAGTGCATTATTTCTATAGCACTTACTCTATTTACAGTAAGTGCTATACTGTAACAGTAGAAGTAGCTGTACTTGTTCAATGACTCTCTTAATAACATAATGCTTTTGAAGAGTAAAGTCTCTTAAGTTTACTATATTGAATGATAAGGCATGAGACTTAGAGGAATACCAACAAGGAAATTTGTAGATGTATTAAAAATAGGACAATTGGATAAAGTAAAGTTTTTGTTAAGAACAGAAAAACAGACATATAAAGATGTAGTTAATTTTAATAATGCTTTGGATGTCCCAGAAAACAAGAGCTGTCTTCCTGACAATGTCCAGGTACCATGCATACCCATTGTAAGTAAATTGTGTTCCTAGTCTTTTATGAAAGTAGCGCTTGCTTTGTTGAATTTTCCCTCTGAACTTGTTCCTCCCATTGCCAGTGCCCCTGTCTATCTCCTCTCATGTCTGATGTGTCAGTCAGTCAGGGTCTTAGCAAAACATAGTGTGTCTCACAGGTTGTGCATGTGTGAAGGGCGTGCGTGCGTGTGTGTGTGTGTGTGTGCGCCAGCCTCGTATTAATCTGACGTGCTTGGTTGACGTTCCTTAGTTGAAACTTTGCATGACTCCATGACAATCTGAGCTTAAGCTAAAAGAAAGGGCAAATGTTTGGGTGTGTATGTGTGTATGTGTTTGTGTGTGAATGGGGAAGTAAAGAAACACCAAATGGAAAGAGACAGAAGCAGAGAATGAATGGCAGAAGGCTAGAAAGTGAGGCAGAGGACAAGAGGAATATTAAGTGTGTTGGTGCTACAGAGAGAGGGAGGGAGCGGCGGTAAGCCTTTGAATTTATATTTGGGTTTGTGTATGGACATTTAAACTAGGCCATTATTGGATCAAGTGTATCTTCCTAGGTTTGTTACTCTGCAGGTGCAAAAATAGTAGTAGACAATACGCAATTTGCTTATTATGTTTTCAAGTCAAACTGTATGTGAATAGCTTGTACTTCTATATTTTATTAAATTGTTTTACTTTCCAAATATAGTAAGAAAATCAAATTGTCAAAAGAGTTTATAGTTACTTTGACCAACCCTCTGTGGCAGTCATTTTTTGTTGAAAGAGATATATTATGATTTTTTATCTAGGTTTAATATGGTGAATAAGTTCAAAAGCAGTCATGGTCAGACGAACAGGTATTAGACTTACAGAAGTGAGAATGCTGGAGGGAGGTGTACTTCTGTAATGAGCGATGAATATTTGGGATGCTGGTGTCGGCGGGGTAATTACAGAGGCTCATAACGCCCCTGCTGTGAGAGATGCAGGATACCTGGCTTTAATTGCTCTCTGATGCCTCTGCTTTTGCGCGAGATGTCCTGATTGTTATCAAACATGGGACAGTTTTTTGTCAGTGGCTTTTAAGCATACTGCTCTGTCACTTCAGCACAATTACCTTTACAAATCTATCACATTTGAATACAAAAAGCCCTGTCCTCCATTTTGTGAAATCAGGTTTAAATTTTTGTTGTTGTTCAACTAAACCATAATTTTGATTTAAAAAAATGGTTATGTTGTCTTGTGCTTAACACAATAGTATTTGTTGAAATCCTCAGCCCTTGTGATCAGACACACAGAAAAGCGCCAACATGCGACTCTACGTTAGATTAATCTTTCATGAATACACAAGGTGTTGCCTCAGTCAGTCATGTCGAGAATGACTCTGGCTCCAGGCATGATCAGATCACAAATTGAAAAATAGCTGTGGATGTATTTTGCTGTTGGCTCCACAGAGAATGCACTGGTAACAAGCAGGAAATGAAAATTAAACATCTTTATTGTGTGCTGTGGCTTTGAAGACAATTGGACGAGATATGATAAAACTTTAATGCAATGTACGGCAAAATTAGGTCAACATAGACACAAAACCAATGTGAGAAATGAAGTACTCTATACATTATGATACAAAGTGGTACTAAACAAAGAGGTTTAAATATTTTGAATGATGTTAGGATAGACATGGTGGCGGCATGTTTCTCCCCGTGTCTGGGTGAGTTTTCTCTGAATTGATAATTGATTTTATCTCTCAAAAACATACACCTATACCTATAGCTTAATCCTCCAGCTAGGTACATTCTGACCAAGATTCTGGCTCAAGTGCGGCTGCCCACTGCTCCTGACAGGTTGAACCTGAACCTAATCTTGCTCCCAGACATACACACACCATTGAGGTATATATATCTTATATACCTTCAATGACACACGCACACATGCTAACAGACCCGATCACATCGGTAATTACGAATGAAGAATCAATCCAAAAGGCAATGTTGTGTATTGACCTGACATGCACTATAGTCACAGCATGCACAAGGAGGAAGTAGTCAATCCACACGCCTCTGATGAGATGGATATTAGTATTTACATATCAAGCAGCTTAGGAGCAGGGCTTTATGTCAGCTCATGTAGGGTTAAACTATCTAGCCGAGCCCTGAGGCTGAGCTCACTGGGAATTGAACTGGCAACCTCAGGGTCACACAGACTGAATCTCTTCCTGGTCGTCCTAAACGATCAAGATAACGAGCCCGCTGAGAGTCGATGAGTGTGTAGATTAGCATAAATTAACATAAATTAGGAAGGCAATTAATATTCTGTTCAATCTGTAAAAAGGTCATGTGACTCTGCAGGGGAGAAGCCACATAGAAAGCCAAACAGAAAGATGATGCAGAGACAGTAAAAAAAGGTAGTAATTATGTTCAGATCAAATGCTCCTTCACAAGAAAGAAAGAAACATTTAAGTGGTGAACGAAGGGAAGTGAAAAAATTGGCAAACCTATACTGATTTTTTTTCACTACTTCGCTACACAAAAGCTACAGTATCATTCAAAATATACTGGAGCTTCAAAACCATTCCTCAACTTCATCATTGAAACCATGTTGTTTCTTTGCTTTGGGCTATACATATGTTGCATTTGCTTGTCTTAAATGACTACAGGTCCTCTGGGAATATATCATTCAAATTTCTAATTACTCAATTTCTGTTAAAAACAAAAAAGGCTGTTTTGATTACGGCACGGTAATAATATGGTAATAGCATGGTAATAAGGTGGTAACAAATACTTAATAACCTCGTAATTGTGTGTAATTACAATTCAATTTCTATGAAATTACCCAGTGTTTTTTCATATACATAATTACATGGAAATGTGAACGAGAATATACAAAGATACATGTTTCATGTATTTTTATATAATTGACAGTGGTGTACTGGGTAAGTATTCGCCCTTCAATCAGAGGGTTGCTGGTTCGAATCCCCACTGAGGTGCATACTGTTGTAGTTTTGAGTATACAATAAAACATGTTCCTTTGTATATCTGGTACTTGGGGAGGTTCATGTTTCCACAAAACAGAGTAGGAACAGTCAGATGTGAATTTTGCAGCCCTGAATCCAGTTAATTATCAAAGAAATACTTGGGTGATTTCATAGTAATTA
>JAVQKG010193060.1:0-18120 GCA_036025885.1 Hypseleotris bucephala
CCTTGCATTCATTTCATAAGTGGATTTTACAAATCTCAAGTTTGGCCTTGTTAGTCATTCATCTGTGTTAGAGGTACATAGACTTAACTTAACTTAAACTATTCCAACTACATCAGTGCACTCATAGTACTCTCTAGACCTTTAGTACATCCACTTAATGACAACAGTACATTTACACACACAGCCTAGAGAGCACCATGGGACAAAACACCAGTAAACTACAACATGTAGTAACTTCACTAACACTGTACATTCATGGACCAACAACATAAACATTAAGGCATGGTGATCGCTGATAACAATAAACATTGTTTAAATATTACAACACAGTAAAGCATGAGATGCGTCTATAAAATATATCAGCTACAAAATTCAACTGATAAAACAGAACATCTTCTACCACTGCGTAGCAGGAGCATGTCGTAGAGACAGCAGCATGATCACATCACCTTTATCAATGATGCTTAATAGCTAACATTTTACTACATACTTAATACAAGTACTCTTCTGAATGAAAGAGAAACTTGTCTCTAAATAGTAAGCCCCAGTCAGTATTTACTGTATGTTATATTTGCTTATTATTTAGAAACTCTAATTTATGTCAAATTAAAAGTACTCTATGTTGGTAAGAAGCAGCATCACAATCCTTAAAACTATTAGAGCTCTTTATGTATTTAAGCATATACCTCAAAGAAGTTCAAAAATATACTACAAAACCAAATGTTACAACAACTACAAGTACAGTATGAATCAATGTAGCACTTAATGTTTCTATCTCTTATAGTATGCTATATATAAGCCAAACAAAATGTCTAAATTATTGTTTCTAAGAGCTGCTCTGTAATGACTTATAATACTGTTTTCCTCACCGCCTGCAGTGCACAGTATGTTATAACTAAAATGTAATAATAAATTATACCTTAACTTTACAATATACAATACATAAAGCTTTACTAAGCACCATACTTATGAATCCAACAATGCAGTGGTCAAGGTTTGTATGAAACTTAAAACATCCCTATGAGATGTGTGCAGAAACATGGAAGGCAAGACACTTCTCAACACTTGTCTTGAGAAATCCTGATTCCCTTTACATTTTTTCAGACAGTAATACGACGTTTAGATGATTCTTTCTTTAAGATGCTGCTAGTTAATATATATGAGTCTGAAATTTTTGTCTAGATAGTGCTAGAGCTGCCGTCTCATGTCTAGAGAAGAAAGATTGACTGGTGACAAACACTTCTAACCAAGCTAATCAAAAAGCAATCCATTTTCTAACTGTAGAACACACACAAAAATCCCGGCTCTCACTCTATGTAATGACAATTACACTGAATGAAAACAAAAAGCCCTTTGTAAGAAGCCACAATTACATGCCCATGATATGCAAATCCTAAATATTTGACTCTATAAGCAGCACTGGATAACCTGAAGTTTGTGTAATAATCAGTAGTAGTCTATACTAATTATGATGTAAGTATTTAAACTGTGGTTCTACGACAATACACAAACATACCTTGACATATTGTCCAAACACACAATGAAGTTTTTATCCTGAAATATTGAGTTGTTTTGAATTGCTGGTTCTGGCAACTGTAGCTTTGTAGTTGTAATGTTTACTGATGTGGAAATGCCAGGTACTGGAATAATAATAGAAAATATGACAGTATTGTATTTGAGATTGGTCATATTTTATGAATTACACAATCAAGAAACAAAACTTACATTGTTTTAACTTTTAATCCATTTGACCCTGCAACCGGGGAAAACAGGTGTAGTATGCACTGATTGCAGGGACAGTGAGTGGACGAGTCCTATCAGATGATAGCAGATGAACCAGAGGATGGGGAATTAGGGGAAGATGGGAGGTTCCAGAAAAGCCACTTGCGTTTACACTGTCGTCTCAGGTACAGATAGTCTTCCTTGTCACGCTCTTTCCGAGCTCTTTGGTAGTGATCATCCTCTTTCAGGTACCATACAGGTGGCCAGCGATGTTTTTCAAAATATTCTTGGTTTTCTGTATAGGATTAGCAAATATAATATAGTAATAATATAAGTAATATTTCAAACCCGTTTTTAGAGTCCTAGGCCAACAAAAAAAATTAAAATGAAATTGTTGTGCAACATATTACCTGCAGATTTGCCCTTCATATCCCGAGGAAACTTTCGGCAAACACTGTTGTAATTGGTGCAAATGTGGTGTAGGCACCAGCCTGTGAGCTGCTGGGCTCCATGGAACTGGAGAGACATTAAGTCAGACCACTTCATTTAAACTGAAAAATATCCATTGACAAGCTCCATAGATCACAGTCATTTTGAAGCCTGACACCGACCTGGGCCATATCCAAATACACCAGAACATCCCCATCAATGTCAGCCCCCATCATTGCTGCTTCTGTCAACACTGTCACTGTGTACAGCTCTAAAAGAAGAAGAAAAATGGGTACAACAATATTGTGCCTCTGCTTGTGTTAAGTATTTTAGCAATCATACCTGTAAGAGCAACTAAGTGGGGGAGGCAAAGACGATTGGCAAGAACAATAAGCTCCATTGCGTCCAGGTCAGGTCTGGAACAGAAGCGTCCTGTGTAGAGATATTCAAGCACAGCTCTCATACAGCTGCGTGTTGTGTTGGGAAACAGCACCTGAAAAAACAAGTGTTACAATTTACACTTTGAAATTATTTATTTTGCATACAATCAAACTTGTTTTATAACCATTGCATGCACAAGCAGCGGCTTAGCAAATTCTATTTTTTTCACTGACCTCTTTGGTGCTGCTCTCCACAAAAGGCCCACCAAACATAGCTGCCATCCAGTCACAACTAGAGATGAGTAAAGGCTTGTGGGCCATAATCGTCCCATCATCAAGCTTAAAAACTACATCTGTAAAGACAATGTAAATAATAAAAAGACACTGTAAACTGCATATAACATATAACAAAGTATAAGTAAAGTTTATGTACCAGAAAAGGTGCCTTTTGCCAGGCACTCTTTGACTCGGTTTGTGCGTCGAACATGAAAGGCTTTGGTAATTTCTTGGTTCATGAAGGCTTCATTGTTGAGTATGTTGGCCACCATCATACGCAGGTCAAACACCTCCAGCAGCTCTGCAATATGTGCAATATGCATTAACTCTTTTTCATTCTCATCTAGCTGTCCCGTATACAGATAGCGGAGGACTGCTCTAAAAGGACTCAGCTGCATGGACTGGTCCATATGCACCACTGTCATAGGACGGGGGCTGTATGTTATCGGGTCATCCACTAGTTCCTCCTGAATACTGACAAAAGCTCGACTCCAGGAAGACAGCAGTCTGCCCTGTCTGGAGCGCTCTGAGTCTTTCAATGTGCCGTCGCTAGTGCAGGCCCGTAGGTTCGCACGGTCTCCTTCATCACTACTTTCACAAACATCAAAACTTGCAGCACGCATCAGCAGTTCTCGGCCTGAGAGCTGCGCACGAAGCGGTTTTTCAGACTCCTCATTCTGTGTTTCCATAATAAAAAGGTCATAGAACTTTGAGGACGATGTAGAAAGATATATTTTGTGTGCAAATATTTTCTGCCGCTCCTGCAGCACCAGGATGACGTCAGCACAGTGTGGGTCCTCCAAAAGGCCAACAGGGTGCTCCTCTGTAGTAGCCGGTGGAGGAGGTACGGTGATTATCGGAGGTGGAGGTTTCGGAGGCAGGAATGGTGCCTGTAGAAGCGGCCGCTGAACATTTCTCAGATGAGATTTCCAAAACTGGAGATGTCGACGGGAGATTAGAGCAGCTCGGATGGCGTTATCAAAGACGTCCTTCACTCCAAACTGAGCGACAACACTAGTTTCATAATATGGCACTCCCAGCTCTTTGGCCACCTCACGGCCTCTCTCCGGAGGAAGGATTTCATTGGACTTTATTGGTCTGTAAAGCAGAATGAGGGCAGGAAGTAGCTTTTTTATTCTTTCAAGTATAAAGTAACCTTTTTATACAAACAAGCAAGGCTATTACCTTGCCAAAGGTCTCCGTGCTCTGTTTACTGCTTCCAAATCTGCATAACGCAAATCCAACTGACAGCCAACCAAGATCACAGGGGCCCGAGGGCAGAAGTGCTTGATCTCAGGATACCACATGGTTTTGACGTGGTACAGAGAGTTGGGGTTGGCGATTGAGAAGCAAAGTACCACAACATCAGACCTGAAAACAGAAACTTTAAATGTTACTATGTACTATTTTAACAGGAATGTATGTAAACTGTTTGTATCTGACCTGCCATAAGCAAAGCGCCGGTCTTTATGATGATCTCCAAATGTGTCCCAAAGACGAAGGGACACACTGACATCATCCACAACATCCCTGGAGCGCTCCAACACCTGTAAAATAACATTATGTCAATAGTAATAATGTAACCTTTAAACATACAGATGTAGTATCTTATACCTCTTGGCATACTCGATACTGGTCAATAGCCCAGACAGTGGGCACATGTGTAGCTAATAACTGGTACTGAGTCAGTGTGGCATTGCAGGCCCGGGCACAGATAAGGCGTGTCTTTCCAACAGCATTGTCTCCAACAACCACACACTTGATGGTTTCAACGTTCGGTCTCTCATAGTCCATATCAGAATCCGTCAATGGGGACCTGTCATAAGATGTGAGTTAGAAAGCATTATCATGAAACCCCAAACCTTCAGGACAGAGCAGGAACACTGATCAATACAGAAATACAGTAAGACCCTCTCTATTGAAAAAACAAATCCATTTTCCAACAGCTGTCATAAGTTCACCATTAAGCACAAGATCTACTTTTATAACAGCTATATTTATTGTATAGTGTGTATAATATTAACAGCACATCTAGCATATAAATGCAGTTTAGTACTGTATGGGCTATGCTGTACCATACTATGATACAGCAGTGGCTAGTGATGTTTGGTGCAATTTTTATATTTTTCTGTTTGCGATCAATTCATCAACGTCTCTACTTTTACTTAAGCGTTTAAGGTTGAGTTTAGAGACCTGGTAAATACCGACATCAGTAGCCTATCCCGTGCATTTACTCTCAATCTGTGTCCATTCATAAAAAACAGCCTTTCATTGAGTGGATGTGCGTACAAACGTGACTAAGTGACCTTAGGCAGGGCCTGTCATGAGCAGGACATTATGCATTTCATAATAGCTCTGAGGCCTTGTTTTTCGTAAGCTACACTGCGCATTCTGTGAATTTATTTAATAAAGCCAAACACAGGCCTTGAATACCATTCCTATGCAAACGCCATCAAAAAGCGATACGGGAAGATGAAACGGTGCGTACCCTGTATCATGTCAACGAACAAGTAGAGCCTACAACAGCACGGCAGTCATGAGGCTGCTGCATTACGCGTTATGTAACGCCCACTCACTGACTCCTGAGCTTGTTTATATCGATACACGTTCAGCTACAAGGAAAATAAGCAATAGGCAAAAGGCTTGTTTGTAGTTATCGCAGAAGACGTGTTTTGTTTTCTTACCGCCACGTAAAAAAATGCTGCAGGGGGGTGGCCGACGAACGTGACGGGAAGCGGTGCTCCATCTGATGCAGCTCGCACCTGCCGGGAGCTCGTATTAAGCCTCATCTTCAAGGCAAGGTGCAAAAGGCTCGTAAATATGCGTCCAATGGACTCCAGGTGCTTAAATAAAAGCTCTCGGAGTGACTGCGTATCTCAGAGCTACATCCGCTCAGGCTACAAGCTACGCTGAAGTGAAGCTGTCTGTCCGGCGCAGAGCTACGACGCTGACTGTCATAGATCCTACTCTACTGTAGGCCTTCCGAGCTAATAATAGGCAGGCGCAGAGAAAAATGGGCTATTCGTTACAAAACACCGCTCCTCTTTAAAATTACCCATTAGCCAAATCCTATTCCAGAGCTTCAAAAGAGTCGTTACTATAGGTCAGGAGGCTCACTATCACCATTTTATCCCTAAAATAAAATGACATTTAGACTTTGGCTGTAAGTATCAGCATAAGTAGTGTGTGTAAAAGTCATTTAAAATAAAAACATAATGCTTAAAAGAAAGACTTTCAAAAAGTAGGCTACTCTAAAACTCACTAAAAGTAACGTAGGCTACTATGTGAGACAGATTCATGCCAAAAGCAAAGTGTCACTCACCAGTCACAACTGACAGCCATAGTGAAAAGTTGAAGGATTGGAGAACAATAACAATAAATTAGTCTAGTCTTCTTTTTCAACAGGCTTTGTTTCCAAATAAAGTCTTTCGAATCTTTGTGTGTGTCACTTTGTTGCTCCAAACGAAGTCCCATAACACAGTGTAGCCTACAATGGAGTCCAGTTCTTAAGACTGGGGGGGTTGAATTACAGACGACCTTTACACCTGCACGTTACTCAGTACTGTAATGCCAGGGCAGGGCTACAATCTTTGAGAGAAGAATTCCTCAATAGCTAGAACACTGTTAAAATATCAGTTACCTTCTGTGATTAAATCTGCGTTGCATATGCATTTTATAGTTTATCAGTATAATACAAATTAATGAATTAATAATGGAATTTTTTATTTGTATTTATTTATTTTTGCTGTGACACTGTAGTGTGTGGAGAACTCCAGCAGATGAGGCTGATGCTCTACAATTCTCTAAACTCACTAAAAAAAACAACTAAACCCATTTCAATTAGAGTTCACAAATAAAAACTCAGAGGTAAACAGGCATAATTTTTGAGGGACAACAGGACAGCCTGTCATCACTCTAAGAAATGAAAAGGGTAATTTATATTTTAAAAAAACTTGTGTGCAATATAGTTATTTAAATGATTTAATATAAAATTTCTGAGTAAATCTAACACAATTGTGTTATTTATTTAAATATATTTATTTATCAGTCTGCTCTCTGAGAACCACCGAACACCAATCACATTGGTGATCGTCATTACCCGGGAACACAGTTAGTGTGCATCAGTGTATTCATTGGATTTACATCAAGGTAAAGTGATCGGATCCGATGGCGTGCGTTTGTGTGTTCATGTGAACTTCAGGGAAATTGAGAAAAGTCAGTATTTCCTGCAATAAATATTGTACATTAATAATCATTTACATGGACATAGACAAAAACAAAACATAACTACTTCTTGATTGAATCTAAAAGAGTTCTCAATTCAAACATTTAGAAAAAAAAGACATTTGACATGAGGATATTCCACAAAACCGTTTACACATGAATAGGGGAAATAAGCTGTCTTAGCAGAGGTCTGCACTCTCCGTGCTTTCTAGTTTAATTAATTTACAAAAATGTTTTTAATAGGAACAACACTCAGAGTTCATTTAATTGTGTTTTTTTGCTGTGACTGTATCACAGCTTAGCTAAAGGAGTAGGTGTCGGATTTCACAGGACAGGAGAGGGAGGAGAGCCATGGTCACACCACAAGGTTCTTTGAAAGATTCCTGAATCCAGACTATGATCCTGATCAGTCCCATACTCTAATCACTTCTCCCTTGTGTCATTCCTGACCTTCCATAAAAAAAATCACCCAAATCCATTCAAAAGTTTAAAAAAATAAAATAAAAATGTTGAAAGGCTTTTTCAGTGCAAAAACAGAAATGCTCTATCTTTAAATACCAGACAATTGATGAGTAACTCAAAGTCCAAAGTCCAGGCATTTTGAAAGAGCCCTATATGCAGTGGGTGCACATTGTAGGTCTCACTTTGTTTCACCATGGCCATTTCAAACAGAGATTTAAAAGATCATTTCTGCTTGGACTCTTATTTTGTTTCAGAAGAACTGGGCTTCATTCTGCCTGAGCCTCTGGTGAGAAATATACATAAAATACACAGTTCTTTTCCTTCTTTGACAAATAACGCATGTATCTTAATGGTTGGGGAAAAAAATCAAATTGTGAATTTACTCAAACTATTGTTTAATCCAATTAGAGTTTAAGGTATCCTTACAAAATCAATTGCAGTTTTAATTTATAATTGTGAATTGACCTGTATGCTGTATTGTACATATATTCACCATCATTTGCAGAAAGAGCTTCCCCCATACTATCAGGAATGGATGGATATTTCTCTACACGTCCCAGAGCTTATACACTCACATGAGTTGCGCTCTCATATTAACAGGGTAAGTAAGGACAACAAACTCACAAGGACAGTTGACCTGAGTGTGAAGGTTCACTGTTGTTGCCTTTGTCCAGATGCCACTGCTGAGCAGCCAGTATCTGCAGACGCACAGGGAGCTCCGGCTGGCCCACCTGCTCCTGGGAGTCATGACCATGGGCTACGTCTGGGCGGAAGGAGAAAAACATGTAGTAAAAGTACCTCAACCTCTGCTCTCATTATTATGTTAATAACATTACAGCACCAGGACTAGATGCAGTAGCATTGACGTTCAAACCATTTTACATGTATACTCTACAACAGAAAACATAGAAAACTGTTCAAGTCAGAGCCCCACTGTAATAGATTGTTAGTTAAAACAAGAGCATACTGTAAAATTACAGTTTCTCCAGTCTCCGCTGTTCAGGTTACCATTATCCAGAGCAATGATAAGCAACCTAAGACATGTCGGACATATAATATACATGTATGTAAGAATAAGGTCCTGTTAGCCAAGCTATTTCTCAAAGTTGAATTGCTTGTGAACTTTAAAATATTAATGCAATGATTTTTATTAAAGTTGCTGCCACGTAACCTCGCTCTTCCATACTGGGAGGTATCACAGAGGTTAGGACTGCCTCCAATTCTCACACATGCTGATGCAGTTTTGGCAAACTGGAGGAAAAAAGATCCGGAAAGGTAGCACCATTCACCAGATAAATTGATAAGACTTTATGTATTTTGTATCTTCTGTGTAATTTATTATGTGTTTTCTTTCCATACATGGCAGGCCTTTTGGCATGGAGTAAGTATGTGAGTTCATTTTTGTGATATTTTGATGAGACTGTATAAAACATAACATGACATAAGCATTAGGATAATTGTTTCACTCTTGTCATCTAGGAACCTGGAGCTGATGGTCAGTCTGCCAGGGGGAGACAGTTTGCAGGGTTTTTTCCTTGTCACTCTTCTGGTAGAGCTTGCAGCTGTTCCTGGGCTGAAGGTATATATTTTTATAAAGTCGATCATTATAAAAAATTTTTAGTAGGATTTTCCAGTTTATATATATGTCTACAGAGCATTCCTACAGTGTTAAGTGGTGTGAGTTGTGGTGAAACTGAGGTTGTGACCAGAGCCCTGCTGGAGATCAGTCAATCTCTGCACGACATGACTGAGGCACTTAAACTTATGCACGGTACGCCATCTATATGCCAAACGTCCTAATGTCGATACCAATAAGACCAATATGTTTATCTGTACAATTTACTTTCATTATTTGTTTCAGTGCATGTGGAGCCCTCTGTTTTCTATGGTGTTATACGGATCTACCTCTCTGGGTAATGTATTATTAGCAAATTGCAGAATGTTGTAATAGATAAGTTTGTTCGTATTTGCCTTTAATGTTCTGTACATGAGATGTGATGCAGTGTTAAGCATTGTTGCCGAGCATGTAAGCGTGAGCTGTGGCTTTAACACACCTTTTTGTTCCGTAATAAAGCATTCGAAAGAGTTCTAAATTGACTTACCTTTGAATACTGGGCAATACAATATATATATGCAAGCATGAATTACAATCAAGAAACACAGTATGCTAAAACGTTGTGGCTTTTGGTATTAATGGTTACAAGTGCTGAGAGCAATCATCCCTGCATTCAAATAACTTACCTGAACCGTCTTGCACATTGACATTATATTGATTTGCATTCGGAAGTCTGGCATTTATTGTTGCTATTGTAAAACATACCCAAACAGGTGGAAAGACAACCCCTCCATGCCCAACGGTCTCATTTATGAAGGGGTCCAGACTGAGCCAATGGAGTTCTCAGGTGGAAGCGCGGCACAGAGCAGCCTGCTGCACTGTTTTGATGAACTATTGGGAGTCAAACATGAAGCCAAAGCTGGTAAGATAATCTATATTGTTTGACTGACATAGTAAGTAAGTACTCTAACCTAAACCCTCTGTCCTGTTACTATACCCCTATGTAGGTGCCTTTCTGTCCCGCATGAGAAACTACATGCCTCCCGCCCACAAGCAAATGATCCAAGACATCTCTCAGCAGCCATCCTTAAGGAACTTTGTGGAAGAACAATGTGATGACCAGATAACCCAGGCCTTTCAGCTCTGTGTCACCAAACTAGTGGAGCTTCGTAACTATCACATAAATATAGTGAGCCGCTTCATAACTGTACCTGCTGCCAGAGCCAGACAGCTACGGGACGAGACAAGGTTTACTAAAGAGGACATGATCAGCAAAGCACCCACAGCGCTAGAGGAGATAGGCACCGGTGGATCAAGCATCATGGGCTTTCTGAAAACAGTGAGGGATGAAACCAAACAAGTCTTCCTGCACAAGACAAGCTAGATAATCCACACCAACAAGTAATACATCACTATTAAAATGATCCAGTGGTCCAAAAATATGGCTATTGGACCAATTGAGAAGCACCAAAATCTTGCCTCTCATCTGGCTTTGTTCTGTCAACTTAGAAGATTTCAGTGATGCCCATCATTGCGCCCTAACCATAATTCAAACCATTCATTTCCATTAAGTTTAACCACTAATTCTGCCTTCTGTCTGAAATAGAATAAATTGAGCAAAAATTATAGACTGTCTACATACAGGGATACAGGCATTTAGCCTCCAAACAGTCATTGAGTTGTTTTTATATTTCTTTTATTTTCAAAGAATTTAATTTTAAATTAATGTCTGAATATACTGCATACACAATGATAACTTTAATTTGAGAACAAAGTTGTCTGTATCAAATATTAATGGGGTTTTCTTTTCACATACACCAATGGTTTACAAAAATCTTTGAAAAATAAAATGTAGTAAGAGGCTGTTCTGAGGACGAAAATGCCATGTTGATGGCAGACATTGGAGATAGCTTTGAGATAATAGAAAGGTTAGCTCAGATAACCGCATTAGTTTGCACAAGACAAAATATGAATGTGGGGCTACAGCAGCAGAAGAGCACACAAAGTGCCACTTTATTAGGTACAATGTCTTCTAATAAAGTGGGCGGTAAGTGTACATGTTAATATCTCTTTATACCAGTCATCCCTGTGTTACTCTTGTATGCCAAAAGCAATGCCTCTCAAAAAAGACCAGTGCGTTGCGAAAATGAGTGCAGCAAATTACATTGCATTACCCACTTAGTCCATGGAAAGGCACTAAACTGCCATGTGGGCCATATCTGAATGCAGGAGCTTTTTACTATCCAGAGTTACTGAATGAATCAACATGACAAAACACACAGCCTAATGTCCTTACAATGAACTACTGACAATCTGAAACCCAAATCCTTAATCTCAGCATACAATCAACCCACATTTCAATTTCACACAGCATTTAGAAACACAATGCACAATACAGTCCTGAGACACATTGCTTATCATTATCAGAGTGGATACCTCAGCACTTAGCACACATTTTAAGCCCATATCTAGCCTTCACTTGCCCCGAGAAGACTTCATTCATGAGTCGGGCACATGCATAAAGGGATGGATTGTGCTATGAATGGCTCACACTGTGTAACATTCACCTTCCCATGCTTGTCTCTACTGGTGTTTTATTACAATAGCTGGCTCGTGAGATCAGATAAGAAAAATGATGTGGCAGTGTAGTGTTATCTTTCTTGCCCACTGTCTGTTCTTGAAAAAAAAGAAAGAAATCTTATAGAAATCCTATCTTATATTATAGTTTTCTAACATACTGTATGAGCATTTTGCAACGCTGGGAAAATTACTTCTATTAAGCAGCTAACTCTTTATTAAAATGGTCAGATTAGGTGTATTTTTGGGGGCCTTCTTTCACCCTGGTGGCTACACCTATTCCATAACTACAGATAATCATAAAACATTGGAAAGTAGTAACAAGGTAGGATTTCATCGCCTATACAAAGAAATATGAAGCTATAAGATTTTAACTCCTGACAAGATTAACACCTCAGAAGACACGTTTGCTCAAATATGCAATGAAACAAAATACAACTCCAGGTATGTTTTTGATAATGAAACAAGATAACAACATGGTAAAGCTCAGAGAAGTTCAGAGTTGACTAAATAGGGCTCTTTAAAGTATAATGTCTAAATAATGCACTACAGAAAGATAAGCGGATAGGGGTGAAAGGTGAGGAAGAACTATGTAAAGATTGAGTGTAAAGTGGGCGGCAACGCCAACAAAAACAGTGTGCTCACATGTCACACAGATCTGATTAGAGACTCCATTCACAGCCAAAGCAAATAATCTCTTTTCCTTATTGCCCGAGTATGGAGGACTCCCTGACAACTGCTATAAACAATAGACCATCTCCAAGGATGTCGCCATTGTTTTGCCAGGGCCGAATTTTCACCTCAATTTTGGCCCGCTTTATTGTAGACACAATTTTGTTTTTAATGCTACATTCTAAGAACATTTCTTTATATCAGGAACGTATACAAATACATAAGATTAACTTTCTGTACTAACACCTGTTTCGTACAGGATTATTAGTGCAGTTTTATCTATTTGGCTTGGTTCAAAACTCAAAAAGATGAATTAGCGTTCCTAAAGTTAATTTGTTAGTCTCTACGGAGATTATATTTGTGTTGGCATAGTTTGTTTGTCTGTAAACATTCAGTAATTCAACTTTTCTACTTGTAGTAGCACACCAGTATATGTATCACTGACTGAATGTCCGAGGATGTTTTTTTTGTGGAGTTTGCATGCTACCTGTGTCTGGGTGGGTTTCCTCTGGGTACTCGGGTTTCCCATCCTCTCAAAACATGCACAATGGGCCATGATTTAGTTCAGCTAATAGAGTGTGAGATTCATATTCAGAATTTACAGTGCTCGCCCCCGCATTGAGTTCATTTCCATCTCACAACAGTTTGCCGAATGTCACTCCCCATTCTTTCTCTGATTTTCTGTCAAATAAATATGTTTTATGGCCATCTTTGCTTATCAAGATATTTTCTAAATGAAATTACGTTTTTTTTTTTAGATTATTCCAAGGTTGTGCCCTACACTTTTTTGTTTGTTTTTTTGTTTCTTTCATAGACATCTATTCTAATCACTCATCTTTACTTGACATGACTCATCTTTTCTACCTCTCTTAAAGGGTTTCAGTCCACATTGTTCACTGTTTTTGGGACATCTGACTCACTTTCTCTGTTGTTACTTCTTCAGCCTACAAGTCAGCAGGACATGCAACTTTTTCTTTGACTAGAAAGATCCCACCCTAGGTCTCTTTGTGCATCACTTATCCTTTTCTGTCAAAGCAAGGCTTTAGATGTAGTCATCCTATGGCAGATTTATCACTTCTTCCCCTCTTCTGAAACTGGCAGCCCAAATAAAATGTGTGCGCATCATCATGAAAGGCAGCATTTTCAGGTGTTGAATTTCTCTTCTTGTCAGTGTGTTGATCGTGAGGTACAGATGACGTTAGCGACTTGACAGGGAAGCAAGTGTCACATTGTGGCCATTATTGTTCCAAGGTAAAATAAAAATACTCTGACATTTTGCCCACCGCGATATTGTCAAAGCTTCATTCACAGCTATACCTCAACTTTAGCTGAATATAGATTTCTGGTACCCAAAATAGATGCTGAACAAGACACAGAAGTCCAGCAGGTTCTTAGTTTCAAGACGTGGTGTCAGTCTATGTGGATATAGTCTGAAGTAGTTTTATGGCACATTTGCCCTCACACTGCAGTTAGACTTGTTGAAATGTTTCTTCAGAAGCCCTGGAAACACACTTTATTTTGGATGAATAAAACACATTCAGATGGCTTTCCGCATTGGATTAGCAAAAGCCGTCACACGTCACTGGCTTTTATCTGAAAGGTTAACACAACTCGTGCAACAATGAATACTGGTCAAACTCTCACCACTTCTGACTCACTACAGGTCAGTGTTAGCTGCAAAGCAGGCCATTGTATGATTTGGGTGTCCATTGCCCTCACTACTATAGTAGCCATCTATAAATGGTTTTGCTCCACAAACTTAATCGTAACATAACTGAGCCTGTCAGGGATTAATATAAAGAGGCAGAAAGTGAGCAAAATGTGAGCAGCTTACAAGCACTGATGAAATGGTGAGAAGAACTTAATTTAGAAGGATTCTTTACACTCCAACCCACTCTGAACATGTATATACTGTATATACACTTACCTTTATGCCAAGTGAGGCAAAATAAGACACTATTGATATACAAAACAAAACACAATTGGGGTCAAATTTGTACTACAAAAATCACACTACATGTTTTCGGTCCATATGTACTGAAATCCAGTTTTGGCAGCCATGTTAAATGATCTGGAACAAAGGTCATTATAGCCAATTAGTGGACAAAGGTTATGTGGAATGCCTTGAAAATGCATGCAAGTTGCATGTTGAAAGCAAGTTGTGGCCACTACATACATGTTTAGTGCTCTCTTTGTATTTTGTAAAACAGAAAAGAACAGAAACAGAAAATACAGTAAAGTGAAAGTAAAATGATTGAACAAGGGTTAACATCTCCTGACCTACTACAGGCCATGTGATAGCAGACTGTTTTACAATGTATGGAGTTCACATGCAAATAGATAATACTTAAAAGTGCAAACACACGCTATGCCCAAATGAGACCACATCCAGGCATGTGTGGTATTTCCAGAACTGCAAAAAGATATACCTTTTGTTTACCCCCACTTTCCCTACTGTACGTGGATTTCCTCCCCACACAGCCATTGTCCTCCACATGCTAGGTCCGCTGATTGACTTCCTGTACCCTTTGCGTTGTCGTTAATGTCACCGTCCCCATTGGCGCCCACACACTCCTGTTATCAACTGTTTCTCATCCGGGTTACGAAAATACAGGAAGCTCCCCAGGGGTTGTCTAGCCTGAACAAGAAATGTTGATCTATAATGTGCCCGAATTCATAGCATACATAGAGTCACAACAGATAAGATATTACTACATATACCATTCTGATGATAACAATGACAGAAAGGTCAAAGTAGGGTTAACTAGACAACTCTACTAAACTTTTCAGAGTGCATTTTCTGAAACATACTTAGATTCATTATTATGTATTTTGGGGATTATGATCATTTTTAAGTCTTAAAATTAGTATCTGAGGAGATGTTGGTGGCAAGAGAGGTGATGTGAGGGTGTCCCGTGTAGAAGGGGCTAAGTTAAATTCAAGGTTAGATCTTGTGCAGTAGTAAGAAAATCTGTGACAGTACTTAACCACTGTTCAATAATAATAATGTAGATCCCCAGGCGAGTTGATCTTTTTCTGTATAAAGTTCATTACTACAAAATGCCAATGCCTTTCTCACTTATGTAAGTCTGAAACTGGGCTTCCTTTGGAGTGCAGCTACCGAGAGATGGAATGAAAATCCTGCAATGGTCGTCTAATCCCAGACTTCCCAGTAAAAACATTCCACTTCCTCCCAAGCGGGATCCGGGGCTTGTTCGCATGCAGAGCCCAGGGAGGTGGAGGGTGGGCTGCTCCGAGCAGGGGACAGGCTGGAGACAGATGGGGTCAGGCAGATGGGAGGAGCGGTCAGGTGCAACTTACAAGTCCACAGAGAGCACTGACATGATGCAGGGCCTTCGAAAGGACAGGAAGAGACTCAAAGCAGCAAGTAGACAGGGAGGTTCAACTAATAGCACTATTATTCATATTTTGGCTTGTGTTTTGTAATGTTAGCTTTGGCTGTAGTAGTAAAGTGAACATGTCCAGCATAGGAAAAGTGGGCTTTGAAGGAACATGAAGTTAACTTGAGCTTTTTCCGCAGAAAAAAATATGCTTGTTCAATAAATTCAGCATTTTCAAAATCACTGCTAATCTGGCTGCTTCCAATCTAACAGTGAGCAAAATAATAAGAAATAAAAATAAAAAAGCTTTAAAAAATGCATAATATATTCCTTTTAACACTTCACATTTTTTTATTTTATCTAATGAGCACACACAGAGATGTTAATATGAAATGGAAAGTTACTGGTTTGTCTGAGGCTCATCCTGAGGTTGGCCCTTTGCTGCCCACACACTATGAGCTTATTGCTCTTCTCTGCTCCCAAGGCACTGTGCACTAAAAACTATTACATTTTGTTCTGCCAGAATGTGTTCTCACACTGGCCAAAAACAACCAAATTTACATTTAAGACCTTGTACTTTCTGCCATGTAATTTAGTGAAATAGGAGTATAATAAAATGTACGTAACGTATACACAATGGACTTAATGCAAAACATACAGACACATGCACGTGTTTCCTAGAACAGCTTTGTTTTTTTTTTGTAATTATGAGAAAAAACTAAAATATTTTTCCACCTCTAGGAGCCATGTGTTAGCAGTGTAGTCAGGCAGTTCAAGTTCATTTATATTGGATAATTCAATAAACAAACAAAGTTATTTTAGCAAATCTAGGAAGGGATTTGAGCTATGTTTTATATGTATAACATTCACCTAATAACACAGTGACCAATGAAATTATAATATTGTTTTTTGCCAAGTACATGTCGCCCCCCATGCATTAAGTAATTGACCAAGCTGAGTGGATAAATAAATAAATGAAGCGACAGTACAGCGTGTCCTCAAGCCGCCCCGGTACACAGCACTGCAAAGGCAGATGTAGTTTTATTGGGCAGATTATCCCAGAGCATACTGTCCCACTGTGAGCGCTGCTTGTGACTCCACCAATGCGCTGAGCGGTGCTTACAAGCTCCAGTGACTTTCTGTCCCCCTATTCGCTCAGCACTTGCTGCATCAGTGCTGCGACAAGACAAATAGCTCACTACATTTGGCATCTTTTGCTTTGACCCTACAGTTTACCTTGATGCCTTTTGCAAAGAATCTAAAGTTCTTTACCCAGATCCTAGTGACTTTTGTTTTTCAAATCAAATAGGTGTTTGTCGAACAGTGGTTCACAGACTTTGGTATGGGTTTTGTTCCTGTTTTACTCCCACTGCTTTCTCCCGTTAAAGGCACTGTTTAGTGGTGTTTTTTTTTCAAAATTTAGTTCTGTCCTAAACTTGGTTGAGAACTGATTTAGACCTGATTTTGTCCTGGTTTTGAAGTAGTTTAGTCATGGTCTAGACTTTCTAAAGTCTCTGTTTGTCCTTTGTAGTAATCACATTTTTGCAAAGGGGTTATCTCTGATTTAGACCATTAAAAGACTATTTGGAGCAACAGATGGTTTCTGCAATGGTACATTCAGAAACATTGCTCTTTAGACCAAGTCTTAGCAAGTTCAGAATAATTCTTATTATAATTGGTGGTTGAGTGAAGGCAAATGGCATATAATAAATAGGTATATGCTGCATGTTGTATTAGCTGATTTTGTAGAAAAGCACTGTGGAACGGTGAGTGCAAAACCAGACTGGCCTCAGCAGTAAGGTAGGTCACCTGCTGGCTTTGCACCAAACTGGCCCACACAAAATAATCACACAATAATCTCATGCAAACAAGCTGGATCTGCTGCAGTCACGGGAGCTGACCTGTTCTACTGTGCTGCTGTCTGGAATTTAGGTGAACAACCCCTTCTAGATTATTAATGAGTGAAAAGCAATGTAGTGTGCTTTAAGTGTAGCCTCACCTCAGTAGGTATACTTACTAGTTTAACAGATCAACTGGATCTGACTTAGTGCATAATCATGTAAACATGTTCAAGACAAATCTTTTGAAGTTCAAACTAAAAATCATAACACAACGAAGAAGAAATTAGATGTTGGGAGTGATTGGGATTTTGGATGTAGAAATTTTAAAGAATATCCCACTCTCAGCCCTGCTGCTGCTCTCTGTTGTCAGGGCATCTCCTTGTCAGGGCATCTCCTCCACCCCTCCCCAAATACTGTATGTGCACAGCAAAGCACTAGGAGAGTGCAGACCTCCACCAAGGCAGCTCAAAAAAGTAGGAAAAGCCACTTGTCAAGACTAACATAAGGATATTCCACAAAACCATTTACATGTGCGTAGGGGAAATTAGCTGTCCTGGCGGCAGACTGCACTCTCTGAGTGCTGTCTAGTTATGTATAGGATCACCTTGATAAACTGGTCAGTTAGTGGGAACTATTATCAA
>JAVQKG010193094.1:0-13184 GCA_036025885.1 Hypseleotris bucephala
TAACTGCACTGTCGTATTCGTACGGCTCTTAATATGGCGGACGAGGAGGCACCTCCGGGTCACGTTAGGAAAGGAAATTTCCTATGGTGCAAACTGACAATTCGGAAGGAGGGATAGTCTGCAGTCTTGTCTTGTCTTTCCCTCTGTCTCCCCCTCCCATCCATTTGTGTTTTGGTCTCCACCTGTTTGGGCGTGGCTTCTCTCAAGCTCACCTGGAGCTCACCTGGAGCTCACCTGGATCTCATCTACAATCAACAGCAGTATAAGAGGGCCAGCTTCACAGCCACTCCTCCCCAGGTTGTTTGCTCAACTAATACAGTTAGTAACTGCATTTGGCTCATACTTACCTGAACCGTTTTCTCTGTGTCTCCAGATTCTGCCAGCCTGCCTGCCCACCTGCTCACCTGTCTGCCAACTTATCTGGTTTGTCACCTATCTACCTACTTACCTGCATTACTACCTGTCTGCCTGCTTACCCGGCCCATCACTTTTCTCCAGCTCAACTTTAATAAACCTGTTATAACTGCTTACTAGTTTTTGAGTCTGCTTTTGGGTCCAAACGAAAACTGTGACACTGAAATGCATTTTCCTGCTCTCTTCAAGCTTCGTGTAATATTTAAGTTTTTTAAAAGAATATTCTGGGAATTCTGCGGTATTTCATCATACAGTGCTTTCTGACTGTCTGGGAGAAAGTTGAACTGTTTTATTTTTCTTTCAACCAAATAGTATTATACATTAATTACTGTTTAAGCTTGAGACAAACTCAATACATGAACATTAGATCTTTCTCATTTTTTACATTTTTCCTAAACTTGATAATCCTCCATTTCAGGATTTGTCTAATGAACAAGATGTGACCACTTTCATTATTCCATTCTATTAACTGTACTCCAAAAAGCAATTACCTTGAGTGAACTCCTCAATTCAGTATTTCCAATCACAGCACTGCCAAAAAATGAAGAGAACACTAAAGATGATATCCAGTTCTGATTGAATTATAAATAAATAGATATTTAATTTGATTTGTGACACTGCAGTTGCTTTCATTTGGAGTCTGACTTTACTTCCCATGTCCTTAAAAGTCTTAAACGTGGGCTGTTTACCTTACAATTACAGCTTAAAGTCCAGATTTTGAATATTGGGTTTCTCCTTTGTAACTGCTCGTTCTCCCACTCTTCCTGCCTCCCATAATGCATTGCAAACATTATCTACTTGAGGTATAGGGTAAACCCAGGATGTGTACAGCCTCTGTATCTTCTGCTGCACTGTTTGAATCTCCCTTCCTTTCACTCCCACAGCGTAGCCTTGAAGGTGTTTCACAATAACATTTTGAGTGCATCTTGTTCTTTGATTCAAAGTTCTCAAGTCTGATAAGCTTCTTGAACCTACTGCCCAAACAATCCTTTCACTGACCATGTAAATGTAGACCTATTGACATGCTTGTGAACTCACCAAGTCCCAAATCTTGAAGCCAATGGATTTAGTCACGCACATATGCCCACAGCCAACCTGCTAAAGTCGAAACCAAGCATCAGAATGAAGAAGAAAGATCATTTTGACCATAGTTGTTGGTGCTAGATGGAAGAAAATGGCTTAACAAGTGTACCAAAGACTGGTAAGAGATAATAGAAAGGCAACATCAGTTCAGACACTGCATGAGGCCTGCAGCAGACCAAAATCACATAATGACAAAACATGAAGTAGGGTGACTAAAACAGCAGAAGATCACACCTGCTGCCACTTTTTTAGGTACAATCTACTGTATCTAAAAATGGCCAGTGAGTCTAGTCCAAATGCCCTATATCTTTGCTGAAGCTGGTTTAGGGTTACTTTATAAACAGATAGATTCGCTTCAATAAACCCTTATTAAATGGAGTATTTGACAGAGTGGTATGTGACATATCTGGTTGTTTTAAGTGGTATAAGGTTACTCTCTCCCTTAGGCCATAACGTATTATGAAGTGTGCAGGTTGCTTTGAGCAGGGCCCGGGTCACGGCCTGCTAAATATTTAGGGAGGGTACACACACACACCCTGCAGCCCTCCCAGAACAAGGGAGATGTCAAGAAAATAAACAAATGAAGACAGCACAGGTAGATACAGATGTGGAAGTAATGGTAAAATGATAGAATGAGATAGTGTCTATACATTTGTCACAGAAATAATGACAATATGGTATGATAATAAGAATCACATGTGGGGCATATTTCCAAATGTACAACAGGTGGGACTAATAACATATGGATAAATCCAGCACTGCTTGCTTGGTTCCATTCTTTAGTTATTTAGAAGATTTAGTGCAGATTTAATTTGTGAGATGGCGACTACACCAGTGTCATGTGAAGGATCAGAGTTCAATTACTGATTCAGGAGGTAGAGCCAATTACTGGAAAGTTTATGGTCCCCAGAAACAACAATGATTATTTGGCAAGACACATAATCCAATTTTCTAATGTATCAATGTAATTGAGGGATTGAGTTGGTTCATTTGGTCGTGGTCAGTGGCTGCCAAATCGTTATTAGTTTGCTCCAAGGTACCTGTGGCTACTTACTTACCACTACCAGACTGAGGAGTGAATAAATAATGGACTAAATTGGTAAATGCTTTTGAGTGCTAATATTATTCAATGGCATTAAATTCCCCACATTTAAAGAAACTGTAAGTAATTTAGACAATGAAAGAGATAATGTGTAAAACGTCAATTAATAAAAGCTTATTGTATCTGTTGACATGGATTAGCATGAATATAAAACATCTGCAGACAGAGCTGTGCCACCGCTGTAGCAACAGTACCAAATCCCCAGACACAAACACACACAAACACAGCCCTGCAGACCACACAACCTCAGCTACAGATACACAACGTCAGGTCAGACAAACACACACCTTCTGCCAGCGTGGTATCCTCCGAGTGTCCGTTCAGGCTGCTCATGCTGGAGATCTGCCCATTCTTCTGCAGAGACTGGAAAAGGAAGAGAGGAGAGACAGGTTTATAGTTGTAGTTAGTGATGGATCGGGACATACAAAGATAAGCCAGTTCACTAACACTGATTTATTAGTTTGACATTTGAAAAGTAGATTTGCTCAATGAGATCCTAAGAAAACCAACGGTGCCTTTAGTTTTTTTTTTAGTAAATTGACAATAAGTCCAGCATTACATAATGAAAAGAAAGCTAACTACTAGGAAAAACAATGGAATAACTAGTGTACTTCTAAACTGTTGCCAAACCATTCAATTAAAACATTAGAAGCTTTTGGCTCACAACTTGTATAGAAACCAGTGCAGATAATATTGCCTGATCTGAAAACTTCTTGATGCTTCTATTTTCTATGTGCTAATGGAACTGAACAAGTTCACGTTTTCACGGTCCTAAACTAGTGGTACTTTTTTAACCACCACTTCACAACATCAGAATTTGTAAGGAAAAGTAAATATACACAGTGACAGTGATAAGAGGTACAAAATGATAAGAGTAGTTATTTGACTTTACTAATTAGTCGAGATGACAATCAGTGCTAAACAAAGCAGCAGTAGGACACACAGGTGAAAGTAAAGGCTCTAAAGCAAACAGCCACAGTCACTTATTATAAACAGTTTAACTAGAGCCAGGCTGACTCCAGGATGTTATCACTACATCTCTATCCACAACACATTAGGTTTGTGGCAGGGGACAACTTGTGAGTGACAGCGCTACAATAGAAGGCCAAACCATGCTTTTGTAATGTCCCGGGACAGGAGAAAGGCAACTAGAGCCTCCCCAAAGAGCTGCTAATCTAACTAATGGACAAGTCAGGCTTCTTTCCCAGCAGTACAACTGCAAAACCTGACAAGTTTATCTTACTTTGAAAATCAAGAAAAGTGATCTTCAAATACACAAAAATTACTACAAAGTTAAAGCAATGACAGTGTATAGTTGATAATCAGGTCATATAATGGCAGCAACTATGGGCCTTCGGTGGGGGTACATACGAGACAATGGCTCCTCTGACAAATTACCGCTAACTCACAATCATTTACTTGAGGCAAATTTTAAGTAGACCACAAAGCTTAACATTTAAAACTAGAAGATATAGTTCATTCCTGGAAATTATTTAGTTTCATAGATTTTTTTAAGTACCATACTGTCCTAAATTTTACAGTGCAGGACAGCTCTGAAACACAAAACCACAGATGAGACACTAATGTAATGTTGAAAATGAATATGACAAAACTGTGAGAAAAAGGGGAGTTTGTGGAGGAGGTGAGGCGCTGGTCTACTATAACAATTTGGGGAGGATTGGAATGAGCAAACTGTTTTGAAGCAATCAGAAGAAGTATTTGAAGTTTGATATTTAACATTGTTTGCTCTTTATGATGATATGTCAGATTTTGTTTGTACCGGAATAAAGGGAGTCATTATTATAAAAAGTGCAGACTAGTTTTAATAACATTACATAACTACATCAATTACAATGTCATAGAGTATACTATATAGGTGAAGCAAAGTTGCACTGAATATTTTTGGTCAAGCATGTTCAAGAATTTCAGAATGATCCCTAACTCCCCAAAGATTGAACGTGGCTTGGTTGCTGGAGTATTTCAAAAACAGCTCATACACTGGGATTTCTTTATGCAAGAATTTAAAGACATTGGTCACATAAAAAGTTAATATCTAGTGAGCACCAGTTATGTGGACAAAAAATTAATACAGTTTAGAAAGAATGTTTAGACTCATTGAAGATGATAGACAACAGTAACTCAAGGTTTGACCATCTCTGAATGCCTAAAATGACAAATCTTGACACTGATGGGCTAGAGCCAACCTGGGGCAACTTTAGTTTAAGATCTACCTAATAAACTCACCAGTCAGCGATATATCTTCTTTGTGCTTACATTTTATGAGTAATACGTAATGAAACAAGTGCAATACAATGTGATTTATCTAAACGTACAAATACCAGATGTCAACTGAAATATTATCTTCAATAAGTTTATCTGTAATCCATATAACACATGGTCTCATAAAACATGTTGCACTGCGTCTCGTCATTTTTAAGCAATAATTATAAAAAACAGTCTCGTATCCCCTAATATTTGTGTTTCTAAAGCCATCGGGGACCTGCTTGCCTGACCCCAGACCTGAGCTGACCCCACCCTCCCAAATGGACCACATGACCTGCATTCCCAGCATTCCTTGCCCTCCTCACCAAATTCTACCCATTGCCTGACACCTAACTCTCTACTAAATGTTCACCTTTGGACCACCACTGTCACTAACTTACCTCATAACCCCCATTCTGAACATACCCAAGCCTCTTTAGCATGACAACGATACAAGTGATATGGAATAGGCCTACTGCAAGTGCATCAATCCGGATTAAGGCATATTTTATGATGTGTCGTCCAGACATGTCTTTCTTTCCGAATTATCTGAAGTTTCTAGATGTGAAAAACCTAGCGGGTAGGTTTAAACTTTTCACCCATTACACTATCATTCTTCCTGTGTAAGATATCAGTATTTAAATGTGAACATATTTCTCTCATATCAGATATGTATAAGACTACAATGGTGTTATAAAAATCCAAGAATTGGTTTATCATTCCAGTGAACTGAAAATGAACCGATAGGGCCTGCATAGCCGAACTTGCCCCGAATTCCAAAGAAGACGCTAGACTTTGCTGCCAATTGTGCATATTTTTGGGATAGACGTTGGTCAAAATGGTCTGCCATAAAGAAACACAAACTAGCTACAAAACAAGGGACGCCTGCCTGACATCTGCTAAACAAAACAACACAACAGGATAAACAGACGGGAGACTGCTGTGTTTAGCGTCTGGCTTTCTTGTAATGTGATCTACCGTGGTTCATTGTAGTAGTGTAAGAAAAGATGTTTGTATTGAATGTAGATTTGTATGGATTTATTGTGTGGGGAGCATCTATGGGATCACCCACATTTTCTCAAGTTCACAAGTTTGAAAACAACTTGTGAAGCCCATTCATTTTATCTTTCACAGAGAAAGTGATGTGTGGCTTATAATGGTTGGCATTGCATGAAAATAGTGATAGTAAGGTTGAAAGACTAAATGGGCAAAATGTAGGAAGCAAACAACTAAATCCAAGGACAAAACCTGGATTAAACATGTCAAAACTCTGTACGTGAGTGATTTTTTTTTAAGTGAGTGATTTTCTATGTTTGTTTTACAGTGAATGCCCTTCCTGATGGAGGTTTGGGAATGGCAAATTGGCAATTTGTTATATTGCTGGTGAAGAAGGGCAGGTGTTCACTTATATACACCAAAACCTACAGCCACAATATATCCAGGCCGCTGCACCCAATTCCACAAATCCAGGTAAAAGGTGAAAGTTGTGTAATCAGTAGTTTGCTGTAGTTTTAAAGGGGAGCAGCCAAACAGGACCTTCTAGTAATACTCCGAACAAGTCTACATTTTAAGTCTTCACACTTTAGATTTAAATGCATTTTCCTTAGTCTTGTCTTGGTGTCAAACATTTTATTTCAAGATCACAACTGATTTCTGCCAATTTTTCGCCTGGATGGATGTCTTCAAATGCAACAGAACATGCCCCTGATAACCTTTGTTGACCTGTTCCTTTAACACTTCCCATTAATCACCAAAAACTGATCTTGGTCTTGACCCAGACGTTAAAAGTCTGGAACACTCTGTTATGTCTCCATTTTATTTAGTCTTATTTGGTGTGGTCTACAACTCCAGCTTAAATGTATTCATAGTCTACTCATTTGACTCAATGCATCAGCGAACACCTACTTTACTAGCTATTATTCCAAACCACACTTTAAATCAAGGGTTAAGTCTTATCTGTATACCAGAAGCTAAATATCCAGATAAGTATTTTACCTCACAGCCTCTCAAATGTTTATGCACCCATTAGGCAGTAAATAGCAACCTGCACTTATGCCACTTATAAATAACTACAACAGGTTTACTACAAAAACTCTATTAGACTATTGCAAACGTGATAAAGTAAAAATTTAAAAAGTAGTTTTATCACCACTATGCAGTATTTCATAACAATTGCACAAATATGGCACAAATAGCTGGAAAATGGCTGTTTTCCCATGACATGCAGCTAGACTTTTGGCTCATTAAGCGCCATTTCCTGGACAGCAACAAAATGTCTTTGTTGTAAGGCTTCATACAGTACCGTGCAAAGGTTTTGAAGACATGCTGTTAGGTAAATTTCAAAATATTCAATTTATTTAGTTTATAAAATGCAAAGTGTCTTCTGTCTTTTATACTAATCCCAGACCGATTAAAGGTTGATATCAGGTTTGTGGAGCTGAAACAATTATAAGCCAATAGAATAAACTCATGTCACACGGTAAAAATTCTGGATCTAGAGGGTGACCCACATCCACACCAAAAACCTGTCATTCTGAAAGCAATGCATAATTTCACAGTCGTCTTTTAACAGGCTTACAGACCTATTGGAAAAAGGTATGCTTCTCAAAATCTGGTCATTTTTTGTCCACTCAAACTAAATCTCCCCTTTACACACTTAAACCCTTCAATTCAAGGATTAGCGCTGGTGCTGAGATTAGATTTTCCCCTTTTGGAGTTTTCCCATGTTTTTTTCCCATGCAGTCGCCTTTTGTGCTTTCACTTTTATCTTAAATTTGCCTTTGATTTTAGTTTGGTCTTATCTTACTCCCTGGTTTAGATGTTGGCTGCACCTTCTCTGCAGATAGGCGATGGCTCCAGCGCAAAGACGACCCTGAGTCTCCTAAATCACTTCACAAAAGGCCGCAGAGCAGATTTATGTCCCTTTAAACCAAACACGGGACGCCGGAGGAGGGAGATAATGGAGAGGGAGAGGCAAATGCAGCGGCAAATTACGTCTAAAGCCACGTCTATAGGGCCCTGAGGAGGATGAGAGGCTAAGTTTGTAACCTTGGAAAATTAATCAAAACACCTTGTACTTACACTAATTGTTGGTATATCCAAGCAACTATGGACTTTAGGCAGGATACACCCTGGATAAAGGCCAGTTAGTAGCAGGGCTGACACTGAGACATACACACATAACCATTTACTCATAAAGTTAAAGTTGTAATTCATGAAACCCATGCATAATTCAGCCATCTTTAAAAATGTAATTCCCCCACCCCTTACATTAGAGTGAGTGATTTTACACCCATCCCAGTCGGAGATAATAGGCTTAAAGACTCTCTGTGGGGTCGTGTTTGGTTTGAAGACAGTTAACCCCGGGACCTCTGACCTTTGGGGTGCGGCTGACGAGCCCAGCAGCAGACGAAGGTTTTGGTAATTGAATGGTTTCAAGATAATGACAAGACTGAAGAGGAGTTAGGTGAAAACAGAGATGTTATGTGGATAGGTAAGCTTTAAGTCTTAAACATAGGGTCAACATCGAAAAACGATAATCTGGGAAAGCAGTAAATTAAATTATCAGAGGGCCAGAAGATCAAATTAATGTTTTTGTGGCACTAATTAGGTCACAAACAATTTGCTCATTCAAAGGTATTTTGACTTGTTTTCTACACAGCTTTAATGATAAAAATGCTGGGCTCTTGCCTCACTTCACCACAAAATACAGGGAGTTAGGACTTGTTCATACTGCAAGAAATATGTTACTGTTTACCACTAATTTACAGCAGTAACCTTTATACTGAAGTTGGCAGACGATGTTACATTGGTGATGATTTTTGTACAACTGTTGAGGTATGCGCCACAGACAAGGTAAGAATGCATGAGTTGCTTGAGGATAGACCTTGTTACCTTGTTAGCATTGAGTTAGCACACAGCTACTATAGATTAGATTATCAAGTATTTTCAAGTTCAGGGGTAAATGCTCTAACTATTGAGCTATACACATCCTTATGCAGTAACTCACAACGGCAAAGACTAATTACTCCTTCCTACTCGGATCCCTTATAGAAGCATCATCTTTGGCCTTATCCTGCAATGGTACCCATACCATATTTTTTAATTCTCAGATCCACACATAATATCAACAATTTAGCATAGATGTTTATGACAGCTGCCCTTGCATGCACAATCGCCTTCATTTATCTAGGGTTGGAATTTGCACAAAAAGTGATTTTGTTAGACCATCAAAATAATTTTTGTCAATTTTTTGTCTCTATAACAGAGAATCCTCAATACATCCTCAAGTATCCCACTTAACCACTTGGGGGAAAAAATCCCAAATATTCCTTAAGCAGGTAAGTTTGGCTTCACTAATTGGCATCCTAACGGTCAAGTGTTTTAAGAGTCTATTAAAACTATGTACACAATTCCCCTCTGGGTCTAAATGGAGGTTTGATGGGGTCTTGGGCTCCCCCCTCCCTCCTGCTGCCTTCATGTGTCTTCAGCCCCTGCCAGCCCTGGGTCTATTATCGCTGACCCTTACATTCAGTACATACCACAGATCAAAGCCCGACAAGACCCCTGAAGTACACTCTCACTGCTTCCACAACCCATTATGACTCCATGCTCAGGTGTGCTCGGGACCCCTTACCTGGATGTACGCTATAGACTATTGTGTGTGTGTGTGCAAAATTAGGCAAAGGGTCACAACTATAGGTATCTTATTCCAAGTGTGTAATGCCCATAATCACTAACCTATGCCCCAAATAAGTAGAGGAAGCTGGACTATATTAGTGTGATTGGTATCTCTGGATGACCATGTTTCATTATTACGTGTGCAAAATAATGAAACATCTAGGTGGGTGTGAATAGCCAAAATTTATACTCAAGTTAGAATAATGTTTCTTAAAATGTCAAGTTGAAATAAAAACTATGCATTGAAATGACTGTTTAGTTAATTACATTTAATAATTTATTGGAAAAGTTAATTTTATCCCTGACAGTGCATGATCCACAAATTAATGCAAAAAAAATTTGGTTATTTTTTACGATAACTCTGAGGGAGGCATGACTCCATAAATCTGCACCTGTCTTTGAACAAAAGCAAGCTATGCTGTAGATCATATGTGGATATAAGCCTATAGTTGTTTTTCCAGCTCTGTGTTGAGTTAATGTCCCAAGGTAAAACTGCCAATTTAACTACATGAAATAAGGTCACGCATAAACACAGAATAGTTTATCAGGTCGCACACAGTATTTTTAACTTGTTTATGCCAGAGTTCACACACTGGTTTGAGATAATAAAAAGTAAAATTAGCTCAGGTAACCACTCATTACATTAGGATCTGCAAAAAACAGGGGACAAAACCAGAGGCAGAGGGGCTTTAGCAGTAGGAGAGCCCACTGGTTGCCTCTTAATGCAAAATCTATCTATAAGTGGGTGCAGTAGGCTCAAGTCGACTTAGTAATTCAGGCATTTATAAAATCAACACACATGCATACTTTTGATGCCCATCTTTTAGATTCAACTTTCCCAAATAACTATGATACTAATTTGAGGTAATTTGGCCCAGTCCTACATACACTGACTGGTCTTTCATTGCACATTTTGAAACTTACCCAGTTCTAAACACACAAAGATCATGGTTTGATGTAAATCTAACTCTAAACTGAAATATGACTCTTTTTTAATGTACTTTGTAATACATTTTAGTGGATTTTAATTTTCATAATTTAATGTCATTGTGAAGTATTTGCCAAGATCCACTGTGTCTGTCTCGAGGCTGTCAGTTGGGTTTCATTTAGACCTGGTTCGCTTCCACCCAGACACAAGGGACACATGATTAATAAAACAAAACAGGGATCAAAAAAGACTGTCACATTATCACTGAAGACAGGCCTATGATGTTTCCATTACAGCACTAACAGTGTTCAGAGACAAGGCAGCAAAGCTCTTATTTAATGTTGATTAGACCTTTTCTCCCCATTACTTGCTAAAATAAGATATACCAGATGCAGAACCCTCTAAACAAAAAATACTTTGATTGGTTATTGGTCTGAGTATTTAAGAAACTGATGGATCTATTGGGATTTTCACACAAAACATTAAACCTTAAAGAAAAAAATGTGCAATAAGTGAAAAATCTGTAGTGTAGTCCTTGTGGATGCCATAGGTATCCACAAGTGTTCAAGGCCAGTGAGTTTAGTTTAAGATGGGAATTGTTCTATAATTTCTAACCATCTTGATTACAATAATAACATTTTACGTATTTCCCCTAATAAAATGTGAGTAAATGTGCTAGCTCCCACACCTGTTTGCGACTATAGTAAGACAACAGTGTTACCTACATCGGAGTGGACCCTTTAACCTAATCCTGATACCTCCCACACTTTGTCTGTTTTTGGACTCATCCCTTCATCTGAGCGGCCGCTACACACCACAGCAACTGGAGCCAAACAACAACAAAAGGGCGCTGGACGCAGGAAGGACCCCCCAGGACTCGATCACAATCAGGCTGTGCTGGCCAGAGTCTGACCCCAGGGGCCTGGCTCTCAAACTGGGTTGAAATAACAAATCCACTCCCTTAGCTGACCCTCCTCCTGCCATAAAGCTCCGAATATATGTGAAGCTCGATAAGAATCTCCCATCCCAGACCCGGACGTGAGAAAAGAAGATGTGAGAAGTACATGCAGACACTATAAACATGTTTTTAATTAAATCTGTGTTTTTATATGGCGTTAGACCTCAAATTACTCTTTATTGCCCTACAACACTGTAAAAGTGACTAAAAACAATGCATGAAAGTATTAGGTCAATTGATCTATTAGTTTAGTTAATAGTTAATTCACAAACACTACTCGGAAAGTGTACTTAATGTTTACTTCACTGAAGGTGTCAGAAATTGTCCCAATAGTTGAATGTCAAAGTGAATGGTTGTTTGTGCCACTATCCATTATGTACCCTGCTTAAGGCCCATAGTTGCTAGGATTAGTTCCAGTTCTGAAACCCCCATAACATAAAGAATTGTAAGTAAGATCTAAAGATCTAAATATATGCTATACATTTAATAATAAAAAAAAAATCTAAATTTTAAAGTATTCTTTTTTTCAATGGTATAATTGTCAGATTTTACAGTGATATGGACACATCTGATCCATCTTCTGGCTACGAGCTGGAGTTTAGGGTGAACTAAGTCCAAATGTGATGTCCAAATAAAATATTGTTTATAGCACATAAAAATTACAAAGAGTTGAGTTATGCCTGAAATACTGCAATTTGTAAATTATATTGTTTTATGGAAAATGTTTGAGCATGTAAGAGTGAAGAAAATATATGTCAAACAAGATCACAGAGGCTTACTGAGCGAGTTAAAATCTTATAGCAACACAAGGGAGGATCACAACCATGAAATCAATGTAGTCTTTGGCTGCATACCATTTCTTGTGTCTTTGTCTATACTTCCATTCCTGTCTTTCAGCATGTATAAGTCATTTGATATGGATTTAAGTCAAATAAAATAGCAACAGGACCAGTAATTCTGAAAGTATTGCATTTAGTATTTAACAAAAGGTAGAAAATACCTCAAACAATAAAATGAAGCATTGTATCTCTAACAACTAAAACATACAGTGATTGTTGAAACATATAGGGTTGGACAATATTAGAAACTGTTGGAACTATAGGGCTATAGGGCTGAACATAAAACAGGCAATATGCAATAACCTCACTGAATACTGTAATGATTATTGGTGATATCAGGATGGGAAGGCTTTCTTAACCAAAGATCAAGAGAAAGTTTAATGCAAATATTGTTGACTCACAGTTAAAACGGCGATCAATCCAGTGTTACTAAACGTATAACAGTTGACATTAGTACATTTAGCCTCTTCTATGAGTAAAATTGCTTCTGTCAATAGTGCAATACCAAATACACCCAAAAATCTAGCAGCCCTAAAATATCACATGACACCTGACAAAGACCAACTGTATTACCAGTTGGTCTTTGTCAGGTGTTACAACTCTTAAGCCAATTGAGTCTCTCTACAAAAAATCTTTGAACATATTGGACAAGAAACCCTTTACTTACCACAGCTGCAATATACTGTCCAAATACAATCTATTGAGCTTTCAGAATTTTATCTAATTTAGAAATGCCTGTTTGATGTATAAGACTTTACATGGTTAAGCTCCACCTTCACTGAATGACTATATTAGGTACAGATCAACTCTAACATCTCGTACCACCAGGGCCACAACCCGAGGTGACTGCGAAGTGCCCGACAGAAAAAACTCTTTCAGTCAAAACGTGTTTTCATTCAAGGGCAGTGTTCTATAGAA
>JAVQKG010193126.1:0-10843 GCA_036025885.1 Hypseleotris bucephala
CCTTCCCTCGCTCTAAAACAAAAACCCTTATAATACAGCCCACAGGTGATCTCAAAGTCGATTTATTTTCTCAGTTAACTTCTGTTATGCTATACTAATAACTCAATAATTACCTTTGCCAAAATACAAGGAAAACAAAATCAGGTCGTGCAGCTTTAAAATCAGTCAAGAGGAATATAAAAAAGCCATAACAACAATGCACCAAATCTTGTATCTAACCCATTTTCGAAGCCATAATGAATTGTCTTGCTCTGTTGTGTCTGCTGGTTTACAATGACGCAAACACATTATCATGCAACTAAATGAATCTGAATGGATCTTTCATATGTAACACAAAATAATCAGTGATCTCGAGCAGGCTAAAGCAAGGCACAGGCGTAATAAATTAGGCACATATACATAATTAACATAAGTCTGCATATACACAACATATGGCATGCAACAAGGTCAGCCGTGTCATAGTTTTACATATACAAATGCTCTCTCTTACTCCTTTAGAAGTATGGATACGCAATTTATAAATGTTATGGGGTTGGTAAATCTACTATTGTTTGTGTTTAAGGTGCACTACTCAATTTCATTTTCCTTGTATTTTGGCAAAGATAATTATTTAGTTATTAGTACAGCATAACAGAAGTCATCAGAGATATAAATGAGACTTTGAGGTCACCTGTGGGTTGTATTATAAGGATTTTTGTTTGAGAGCAAGGGAAGGAACTGCAAATTAGTGTCATTTTAATTTTTCATTCAGGAGTTTCTCATTCATTCACAATATTTTTCTTTTACACCAGATGCCCGTCCTGATGCAAGTCTCTCCATGGCAAGTTTTTGGCTCCAGCTTGGCCACACCAAAGACCAATGTTGCCAGGTATTGTGAAAGAAAATAACAACCAAATTGATGAAAACAAGCCCAAAATAAGCAACCTACAATAAAACTAATGATAATGATTATAAACAACACAGGCTACAGTATATACCTACATGGAGCCTTCCTGTTATGTTTTAACAGCCTTTTTAGCGTAATAGTGCCTCTTTCCACACTTGAGATTCAAAATGGCAACAATACATACTGCAAAAGACAGAAAAATGGCTAGAAAGCACCAAAATGACTGTAAGCCCAAAGACTAGCAACCCACGACTACCAATTTTTACTGGCCTGACCAGCCAGACTAACTTTAGCTTTCTCTTCTATATGGCGAAGTTAGTCTGGAACCGCTCCCATAGACGGCTAATTCCGGTACCTGACCAATCACAGCCGTGGGCTGGCCTTATGTGATGACTGCGCCTGAAATCCCTTAGTCAAAACAAACAAGATGGCTGCCGCAACGGAGCGATTGTTTGCTACTGCTCTCCTCTGTTTTAGTAGATATGACGTTAAAACCGCAGCAACTGACAGCCCTAAAAGCATTGTTGACAGTGGCCAGTCTGCTTTGCGCTTAGTTTACGTCACGTCTGCAGTTTCTCTGATTGTTAATTTTGTGCCTGTTAGTCCCGCCTCTGAAACGGACGTCTATGGGAGCGGTTCCAGACTAACTTTGCTGTATAGAAAAGAAGGCAAAAGTTAGTCTAAATTTTTACAAGCCACAAACAACAAAAAACAAACCCAAAGTTACTAAACGGACTGTGCCAAAGACAGTAAGCTAACATCTTTAATCGTGCTCAGCCTGGTAGCAACTTTCAAATCCTTTTTTTTTTTTGTTTTGCTAAATTATCTATCAACATCTGCCTGACTTATACAACACCACCATCCACGTGCCACCCTGTTGTTTACAAACCCAAGAATCTAGTAGTGCATTATATTTAGATAATAATCATTTGTAAAGGCATGCTATGTGACTTCTTTCCCCAGCACACTTACAAAACCTCCTTCCCAATATAATACATTCCACTCAGCTGATCCCTTACCTAACAGACCGTGTGTCTTCTGTCACCAGACTCAATGATACCATCTACACACACACACATATGTACACACACACACTCGGGTCATTGTGGTCACCAGATCTAAAAGCAGTTTCCAGAAAATCTCATATGATCGTTTGCACCGATAACTGGATTCACGAGTCTCTCACCCTCATTTTAGTCATTCTTAACATTCCAGGCTTTGAAACATTTGCGGTGCGGCGCTGGTTAGAAATATTTACACTTTCTGACACCTTGTGACTTTCTCTTTTAGGGTCGGCTGACTGTTAGACCTTTAGAAAGTGCATGTGGCTTCTTTTGCAAATTGTGGTTCAGTTTAGAATGGGACAATATGGGCTAGAACATTTGCTTGTGTACTTGGGACACACATTTTCTTTGGTGGTACTTGGTGTAAAACGGTTGAGAATCACTGGGCTAGAAAACAATTAATCAGGTTTATCGTGATTAATCAATTACAGAATTATTCATAAATTAATTTAGTAATCGAAAAATCGTTAACTGGAGTATACAGACTCTAAAACATAATTTGCTAACAAAAGAACTGGTCAGCAGTAGTGAGAGTGTCCAGGCCCTTTTTAGCAGCCAGTCAGGCTGACACTGATGTCATCTGTGACCACTGGGCATGAGATAACTGTAGGGCTTATGGCTCTGTGACTCCACTCCCATAAAAGGGCATCCCCCATTCATATGACAGAGCTGTTATTATTAGTCTGTCTGCAGTACGCCGGGCAGCACAGCGCGGGAAAGGCAAATTAGCCATATTCACATCGACATTGTGTCTTTCTCATGCAGACCAAAACAAATATGATTTAAAATAAACTTCTTGTTGTTGCTTTATATGTCAGAAGGTACACAAGGACATAAAAATAAATGACGGGCATAATACTGAGACATAGTGTGCAAGCCAAGGTGGAGATTTGTGTTTACTGTTTTGAATGTGATTTGATATTTATATTCCATTATTTTGTATTTTTATCTCTATAATAAAATTATTTTCAGAAATGTCAGTGGACCCAAAGTACAACCTTGTGGAACACCTTTTTCCCCGTGAACAGGGTGGAAAAGTGTGGGTTTGATACTTGGGTCGGCCGGCTACGATCTCTCTGTGTGAAATCTGCATGTTCTCCCCGTGCTACCGTGGGTTCTCTTATAAAAAAAACCTTTCTACTAACCCACATCTAAACCAAGACTAAACTCGGACTAACCAGGTCTAAACGATGTCCAAACTAGAGATAAACATTAACCATGTCTAAACCAGGTCTACACAAGAACTAAACTAGGTCTGACGAAGTGCACTAAACCAGGACTAAACAGGACACAACCATGTCCAACCACAGTTTGAGAACCAATGCACTATCTAATAAAACACAGCATTTATTTCCAATGGGAACCTAGTGTCCACAGCCCATTGCTTTGATCTTGTAATGACTTGACCAATATCACATCTTTTAAAGACTACCATCTTCCTATATACTCCCCATGCATGTTTCAGTTATCTCCTTCTATCTGTTTGGAGCTAAAGGCCTTGTAGCTTTCAGTTCAGTGTTATTTGATCAAACACACCCTTTCATTGGACTCTTCCTGAATAGCACAGATAACACATCAAAGGTCATCCTGCCCCATTCCCCCCTGTTGTTTATATTCCCAATGGCCCACAAACGCACACACCCTCCAATGATACAGGGATGTACAAGACGTGCATGTGTTGTTGGTAAATCTAAAAAAAAAATGGATAGATGTCTTTCTGTATATGTTTCAATCTCAACCCTGCGATCAACTACAGTATCTAATTTCCAGGATGTACCCCGCCTAAAGCCCATAGTAGCTGGGATGGGGTTGCCTTGACTGAAAAAGTGTAAACATGAATGTGTTGAATGTGCTATTTAAAGCTGATAGATTTTTTTTCCTTTTTTTTTTTTTTTTCCAAAAGGCCAATAAAAAAATACAACACCTCAAAATGACTATGAATGAATGAGAATTAGGCTTTTTTATTTTATTACCATATAAGTCATCAAAGGTCATCTTGCCACCCTTCCTTCTGTTTTGCTGCATACAATATATTCCCAATGCCCCAGCATACAAACTGGTAAATACATTCGAGCCTCTCTGATCCACTGGGGGCTCCCTTATGCCAGTTTTGGATCCAGCACATCCCCACTGCTCCAGCACGCATCAATAGTGAAATCTGACCTATGTCTCACGTTGACAGCTGCCGCATCATTGTATGTGTCTCCCCTTACCGCGCAAATCCGCAAGAATGCCCCAACTGCTAACGCTAAACTTGAAACGACCCTATTAATACCATTACTGGTGTGAAATCTCTCAAATGTCCCTAAACTGCAATTGGCAAAAGGTAAAATGAGGTGAATCAACCGGAAAAAAAAAACGCAAGCGTGGTGTTAGCTTGTTACCTGGTTTTAATAATTTAAAAGACTTAACCGTAAACCGCGTATTGAAGCGAGGGTGGAAAAAATGGGATTCCCTGCGTGTAGGTGGATGAGTTCGCGTTTGAGTCGTGCTAAGTGGGGAAAGCCCCCCTCCCCTTTTGCTACTGCAGTAAAAGCCTCACCCATTCATCGGCCAATCAGAACGCGGCAAAAGAGAGAAGGGAGAGAAGGATGGCGGGGCAAACCATGCAAAAAAAGGGATGCACGAATACACTGACAGACGGACGTAGGTGGCTCACTTAGCAAAAAAAAAAAAAAAAGGCTTATGTAAATGTCAAATCTTAACACGCAAGAGGTAGGTAAGGAAATATTTGATAGGACTATATAGCGTTTATAAGTGGCCAGTCGAGTGTCGTATATGTGCATAGTAGCAGAGGAGAGGGAGATTTATGACACAGGGCAAACAGAAGGCTGGGTATATATAGTAGCACTGCATTAAGATGGGATTTAGGATCACATTAAGAAGCAGTTAGATCAAACATAGAGACTTCAAGGACACTGCATCAATGTCAGTATATACGCACACCGGGTTGAGTCACACAGGGAGAGGCAGCCACATTCTTATCGAAAAGTCAGCATGCATTAAATTAGCTTATTTCTGTCGAAGGGTTTAATATTATGTTTGGTGGTTTTTAAAGTCTTTGAGATAAGATGCGACTACTTATTTGAGTTTTATATGCTTTTGCCCATGTGCATCAAGCTAGGATCTAAAGCAGTGGTTCTCAAACACTGGGTCAGGAACCAAAAGTGGCTCTCAAAAAAAAAAAAAAAATTTAAGACACCAAAAAATGAACTTCAAGAAAAATTATATGATTTGATGTCAAAACAATCTCTTGATATCACATTGATATCACATATTATTAAAAAAAAATGGAAATAAAAAAAACACAATGACAAAAAGCAAATCATAAATACAATAATTGGAATACACATAGACACACAAAGAATAAAAAAAGGACTTATTATCCCTGGGTCACATGAAAAGGTAGGCTCATGATTATTGTAGCCCAAAAAAATAAGTTTGAGAAACAGTGATCTAAACTGTCAATAGCTTGAATGCCTATTCTGAATTCACTATGTCATTGCAAATACTGTGTAAGCATTATGTCTAAAATACTCTGTGCAGTAGGTAATCACTTTGTAAGTGTCCAGGATGTACCCCACATGAAGCCCAAATCTGCTGGGATAGGCTCAAGAGAAATGTGAATGAACATTAGGCCTACATTTTTACTATTATTATCATAGCCAAAATGCACTGTATTCATTCACTGTATTTCATAAAAAGTAGCCCAATTATCTTACCATAGTAGAAATATTATACGTCATGGACATTCATTTAAATGGAAACTGGAGTACAAAAACACTAATATATAATCATGATTTAGGGCTGTTTTTTGTCAAGGTAGCATAGCGCATTGTCAGTGATGTAACAAATTGATATCTGGACAGCTTCAGTGACAGATAGACAATACTTCTAAGAATGGTCACCTGGGGGCCTTTGGTGTGCACTAAATTTTACTTCTATTGAAGTGTATTGAACCCATTGACAGGGCTAAAACAATGCCAATTTACTTATCTGTAGTGTCAAAAGATAAGCTGGGCCTAAACAATTGGCCTTTTCAAGAAACTGCATTGAGTGTCCTTATCATATTGCAGCACTGCTAACATTTGCCACTTGGTTTAATTAAAAGAAGTGTCCATCTGTTCTATACACTAGCTAGTACATTTTTATTGCCTTAATCAGCATGGGAACTCCAGATTGTTGTCAGTATGTTGTAAATCTTAACTTGTACCAAAAAGGGTTGAAGTTAGAACGGAATGTTAGACTCTATTGGGCACATGAGGCTATTTTAAACATGCATGTAAACTTTCTTGGTATATTTGGTAAATGTGCTTCAGTGCGGTTGTCTATTTCTAATATAATGCAATATTAATGCAATACCAATTTTAGTATTGACATTTCAAAGTTAGATGTGTACTTTTTGGGGCTTTTTCATGTACACACACGTTGAACACAGCTATAGTTGCATTGACGGGACATACCAAATAAAAAAGACTGTTATCTGTTTTAGCCTTGCAATCTAGTAGTTTACAGTGTATCCTACCTAAAGTGCATAGTCATTGAGGAGGCTAAAAGGAACAAGCTGGGATAGCTGAATATAATAGAGTTATATGCCAAATCATCATAGCTTAGGGTAGGAGCCAACTAGGATATATTTTTATGTACTGTAAAGGCAATAAATTATGGTTTTCTGTTACGTCATCAAGTTAATAGGAGGCTAAAACACTAACTGTCTCTAGTTATTGTAATGGTCCAGGGTGAACCCCACCTAAAGCCCATAGTGACCCCCTAATAAGTGAAAGATGAATAAACATAACGTTTGTATTCCACAACCAAAATGCAGCATGGTGATTTATTTTGTTTTTAATGGAAATTGTAATGGTCCAAAGATGCAACCTTGGGGAACACCAATTATCATACCATTTTACAATTTTGAAACATATTTTTGCTCAACGTTTTTTTTTTTTCATATGCCGTGTGTTAATTTCATATGCCAAAAATGGTCTTAGCCTAGGGTAAAGGCTTAACAAGGATACTTATTTATGTAAAGGCAATAACTGATGTTTCTTGTTTGAGCTACTTGAAGGGTAAAACACTAAAATAGCCTCCAAGCGTTGTCACCCTTCACATCAAACATTTGCTTTGGACATTTCTCATCCATTTGCGCACACTACCCTAGCATAATTTACCAATCCTCCTCCGCCTACCTGTTGCACAATAAAGCATGATGATGTCCTTTTAAGTAGTGACATTGAAACAACAATTACATTTCTACTTAGGTAATACTCCCGGTGTCGAAAATAGAAAGACGCTCCGTAGCCCTCGATGCCTCTGGGGAAATCTGGAGATAATCAGTGAATTCCAGACTCCCCTCGTAGATCTCAGAGGAGCGGGGGGGATCTGTCAACACTGGTGCGTGTGGGGGGAGGTGTTGGTCAGTCCCTGATTAAATCCTTATTATCTTCCCTCAGAAGTAAATTAAGAAAATGACTTAAGTGCCCTGCGCGGAGAGGCGACTATGCCCATCGGCGACTAAAGACCAAGGTCGAGGGGCAGAGGTCAAGCTGGTGACCTGTCGTCTTGACATTTCTGGCATGCTTGCTTGCGTGTTTCATAATACCTAGTGCAGCAATGCGGGCTTCAATGGAAATGGAGTGTTGGATAATATAGTCCTAATTGGGAATGATTGAGAAAAAGGTTTTGCGTGAGGGCTCATTTATACTCCATGTTTGATGCACAGACGGATACGCATGGAGCCTTCTATCTGTCCTATGCAAAAACATTATTACTCAAGAGATGTTTATTGATAATATTTTAAAACCTTCAGTGCTAGAAGGTCTACATACTGCAACTAGTCAAATTGTCAAAAAACCCATATATAATTTGTACATGTAGTATTTAAAACTGTTAATTACTTTTCCTAGTGCTATGGAAAAAAGTAATTGGCCTCTAATAGGTCCTAGCATAATAGGCTAATATTTCCATAAGGCCAACCTTTTTTTAATTTTGTTTATGTAGACCAGTGGGCTTTTTTGCAATACCTCTAAAATGTTTCTGCAAATATATTGTACTTGCTTTTTTACTGACCATTTCAAAATGAACTTTTTCATAAACTATACTGCCATTCTATGTCAATTCAAGTCCCCATGTTCTGCTAAAATGATGGTAATTTGGCAAGTTCCCAAAATGTATGTAGAGATGTAGTGGTCATTCTAAACTGTTGTCACTTGATTTATGTGCCTCAGTCTGGTGACAAACTGGCCTTCAAAGGGGTCAAGGCTTCAGGCATCAAGCCCATAGTTGCTGTCACCCATGACCCCTAAAAAGAGTCAGATGAAGAAAATAAATAAGCGTAACATTTAATTTTGCAGATTCCGATGACACTAGCACTAGTAGAGGTCATACTGTTTCTTTGAGCCACTGTTGCCGCAAAGTAATCTTTAGATTATGTTACATTACATTTTAGAAACATTCAGTAATTTTATTTTCAATATGTCAATGATTTATAACATTTTCCAGATAATTATGGTCAGGGTTTAACATATTTTTTTTAAACTCATTTTGGTCACATGTGTTCAGAGGTGAGGGGGGGGTGATGAAGTGTTTCAGGTTTGAGCCTAATCGGCAAAAGTATGTGTAAGTTAGACTGACCTGACTTCCCAATTTTGATCCAATATTAATAATAATAATAATATTTTATGGTGGAAATGATGTGGAGAATGACTGTGTCAAGTTTCATTTCTATCTGTCAAAGTGTCCAGAGTCTCATAGGGGCCAAAAACCTTGGTCATTTCTAATTTGCATATGTACATTAAATAAACACTAGCCCAGATCACTGTGCCAAAATTCATGAGATTTTGTTTATGTTTACCAGGACTAATGGCTCTAATAAAGTGCTCAAGGCCATGTCAAACTAGTTCAGCGTCTTCGTGATATGTAATGGTCCAGAAAGTTTGAAGAAGATCTGGTAAAAATGTTTTGAGTTATTACGTTCACAAGTTTAAGCCTTAAATAATGAATTACTCTCAGAAGTAAAATTATCTTATATTTAACCATGTACCAAATTGAAACTGATCTGACCATTTGTTTTTGACACATTGCCAAAATATGTTTCACTCAGTGGCATCTCTTGGTTTTTGAAACAGGGGAAGCTCATTGGAGTTCTCATTGAAGATATTTTAAGCCAAATGTAGCACTCATTGCATTAACAAACTTTGAAACACTTATTACACATTATTTATATAGCCTAGAAGTTCAGTCCTATGTAACTTTTCTAGAAATAACCCAGGAAAGTTGAAAAGACCTGTTTCCTTTGTCTACCTTTTGAACTAAACTAATATTGGGTGATGGTCTGCCCAACTCTTTAATTATTTTAGTCTATTCTCGTAGAAAAGACTTTCACATGGCTTACCTAAAAGAGTGTCCACAATGTTAGCTGCTCATGGCAGCTAGCAAGCTACTTCTGTACAATATGTACTATTACTGTATGTACAAAAGGTGAAAATAGCGGTGAAATAATCCACTCCGGACAAGACGCCGCTACATTCGACTTTAGACTTCACCTCCGCTCTGCCTCTGAAAGCCGTCTCCCCTCGCGCTGCCGTCTAAAAGGCAGATCTCCGCTCAGTGGCTACTAGCTACTGTCAGTCAAAATGACATCCCGCCCCGCTCCATAGACCCCCAGAGAAGCTGAGCATCCCGTGGAAGTATTTTTTTTTGGCACATTTAACCAATCAGGGTCTTACTTTTTCGACGCTAGCTTCTACGCTTGGGAGCCTGAGCTTCAATGGGGATTTGCCATAGGGATTTATACAGGCAGCGTTTTTCCTAGGTAGATTGCGGTGACATTGTATCAGAGGTCACCTTGTTCTTCCCATATCTTGAAGTTGCCACTGCTTACTCAGGAGGCTGTCTTCAGTGCCTTTTCTTTTGTTATCGTCCCATGTCAAACCGGTAACTGATTATTGTTTGAGGAAAACACAATGGCAACATGCAGCGCGAACCTCTGTAGACTTTCGGAAAGTAGCAGGTAGCTTGAAGATTACGCGCTCTATCTCCCAATGCGTGATGACTTCTATTGACTAATCTCTCAAAACAAGAAGCCCAACAATGCATACGCTGATAGTCTCTGTGCCGTAGTCAATATCTGGTTAATGTGTCAGCCGGATGTGATGGATGGGCTGCGTCAAACCGGGACCATTGTGTTCAGCTTTTGACGTGGGCCTCGCTGGAGAAGACATGACTTAAAATGGCGCTTCCCCATCCCACATACGTCCCACCCACTCAACGTCTTACTAAAATTGGCTCCGGCGAGTTGTACATGTGTTGTGTAAGTGTTAATTTGTATGCTAATGACGTAGAAGTGGGTAAAGGTGAATTTAAAGAGACAACAATAAATCATAAAGAAGCTGTCTTAGGGAAAAAGCAAATGCAGAGAACCTTTGTCTATTGTGGGATATAGCTATATTTGGCCTGATAATGGTAAGAGAAAAAAAAAACGTCTTTAGAAAGGGAATCAACGTTGTGCATGGTAAAATGATATATCCATTAGGCCAGAAAAATATCCACTGAGCCAGAAAGCCCTTTAATCTGACTTAGACTTTTTAAAGCCAATTGTTTGTCAGATTACTGGAATGTTGATGCTTGAGTTAGTGTTATTGGCTCTATCTGACAATGGTAAACCAATGGTACAGACTTGGACATTGGTGATTGTGTGTTTAGTGAGACTCCAGAGGGTATTTAGTGCAGTGAAACCAAACAATAAGGTTAGTCTTGTGTCCTGTTTAAAAAGTCCTATATTTTTTGTATTTTTTTATTTGCATATTTCCGTCTATTTTGGATATATTTTGGTTACCATTTTTATGATTTGCAACATTAAACTCTCAATATGTATCTAATACAAGCTGTTTTG
>JAVQKG010193170.1:0-11766 GCA_036025885.1 Hypseleotris bucephala
TAAAAGGTTCTAAATAGAACCCTAACCCTCTGAAAAGGGTTCTGCCACATAGAACCCTAAAAGGTTCTAAATAGAACCCTAACCCTCTGAAAAGGGTTCTGCCACATAGAACCCTAAACGTTTCTAAATGGAACTCTTTGTTTTAAGTGTGTAGATTATACAGCCTATTAGAACTTTTAAGCTTTTTACTCTGACTGGGACTTGGGACCTACTATGGGTAGGGATTTCATTGACTGTAGGTTATTATTATAAAGGATCTACTCATAAGACTTCCATGCATGCTCTACCACATCCCATGATCACAAGACATTACACATTTAAAAGTGTGCCACACACACACACTTCATGAACTTCCTAAAACGAATTACATCACTGCACAGCTTCATGAGATCAGTCACATGGCAGTTGTGAAATAACTAGATAAAACATAACATTTAAACTTACCACAAAAAGACACATTTTAAAACATTTGTGAGACTCAAATGGAAAAAGAAGGCTATGGTAAAACTAGTTCTCAGGTTGGCTTGATGAAAAAGTAAAGTCAATAACTGCAGGGAATTTACGGTGTATGTGGATGATAGATGATGATATTTTCCAACAATAAAGAAATAGCATATTTTTATATTTAAGCTAATTTCAATTATAGACATTGTGCAGCAACGTGGACCATTGCGTGAGAGTTCAAAATACAAATATAGTATTTTGAATGGAAAATGCCAACATCAGCAAATGACAAGTGACAGAGACCATCACTTGTGAGTCAATTTCAAACCACGAGACTCTCTTTCTCGATCACACTCACTACTTCTTCTTCCTTAAATGTTTTAAGTGAAAGGTAAAAATATCATGCCCATGTGATCCATGGGCTCAGGTTTTTCTTTGGGGAAAACTCTGGCTAAAATAATGTGAGCAGTAGGCTACTGAACCCAGCAGGCTGAATGGTGGTTTTCTCTTTAGACTCATCTTGTCTTTGTGGGGTTTAGCCAAGGGCCTTGGAAACTTTTACCAATAAACTGGCTCAGCCTCTTGTTTTATAAGAGTAGTTCGGTGGCTGCTTTATAATACAGAAAAAAAAAGTATTAGTAAAACCATGACAACTGGGTTAAACAGCTCTCCAATAACCATTTCCACAAAGTCTATGAAGTCATTTATTTGGCTATTTCATCAATCAAACTCTTCCTATCATTGCTGACCACTGGTATTTTTGCTCATTCATCTTTATCAATGAGCTCCAACTCTCTCAGGCTGGAGGGTCTCCTGACCATCACCCTGATCTTAACTCTCTCCACAGATTCTCAACTGGATTCAAGTCAGGACTGGGCTGGATCACTGCAAAACATTAAGGTTTTAGTCCACTAACTATTTCAAAACCATTTTGGCTTTGTGTTTTGGGTCGTTGTCGAGCTGAAGTGTCCACTGGTGTCCAAGACCATGTTCCTCTGTAGACTGTCTGAAGATGTTGTGGAGAATCTTGATCTTGTTCTTTTTTTAATGGTGCTGTTTTACTGTGGTTAGGTTCTCTGGTCCATTGGCTAAAAATAAAAACCCAAATTGTGAGGTTCCCACCACCATGTGTGAAGTTAGGTATGGTGTTCTTAGGGTAATGGCTTCTTCTTATTAATGCCAAGTAAAGGACTCATCATTATGGCCAAAAAAAATATTCTTTTCTTTCTTCTGACTAAAAGACAGATGACCAGAAGTGTTCTTCTTTGTCCAGATGAAAGAAAAAAATTTTTTTGGGCCACAATGATGTCTTATGCATCATGAAGCATTTGGCATCAAAAGGAGAAGCCTTCAACCCTAAGAACACCATACCTAACTTCACACATGGTGGTGGGAACCTAACGGTTTGGGTTTTTATTTTTAGCCAATGGACCAGAGAACCTAACCACAGTAAAACTAAACCATTAAAAAAGAACAATCGATCAAGATTCTCCACAACATCTTCAGACAGTCTACAGAGGAACATGGTCTTGGACACCAGTGGACACTTCAGCTCAACAACAACCCAAAATACACAGCCAAAATGGTGAGGAAATAGTTAGTGGACTAAAACCTTAATGTTTTGCAGTGGTCCAGCCCAGTCCTGACTTGAATCCAGTTGAGAATCTGTGGAGCGAACTAAGATCAGGGTGATGGTCAGGAGACCCACCAGCCTGAGAGAGTTGGAGCTCATTGATAAAGATGAATGAGCAAAAATACTAGTGGACACATGCAGAACGCTGGTCAGCAATGATAGGAAGAGTTTGAGTGCTGTAATAGCCAAACAATGGCTTTTCTGTTGATTATTGAGAAGGGTATGAATAATTCTGGACATAACACTTTTCTTCAAATGTAAATAAAAGCTTTAAAATATATATTTTTTTCACAATGATGCTGCCTCTTGTACATTGTTCTACTATCTTCTGGGACACACCTGTGTCATTTCCAGTGAAGAAAACACTTTCTGGTTCCAAAAATGAACTTTAAGTCAAAATTTGCCATATAATAATTACGTTTTTGACTGTATATATATATATATATTTTAAAGATTTTCTTTGCCCATTTTTGGCTTTATTTGATAGGTAAGTAGATTGACAGTGACATTTGGCATTGGCAAACTTGTGAGCCGTATTCAAACTCACAACTGCGCTTGTATATGGGCTGCATGCTCTACTGACTGAGCTAAACCGCAGCCCTGTTTAGTTGTATCTTAACTTTTTACAAATGTTTTTTATTTTCTTTTTTGTATATTTTTTTTAGCAAAGAAAGAGCCAGAAAAGGAAAGCAGACACTACAACACCTACAGCAAACGACCAACTGAATGAATCCTCACCAGCTGAGTCTAAGTCTGGAAAAACCCTGCCTCGACGAGAGAGCTCTCGGCCTTCAAAACTGATGAAGAAGGAAGCTCCTGACTCCCAGCATCACATAGGCCTGGGACCAAGTGGGGGTCTTAGCCCTAAACCACAGGATCAAATGGGATATTGTGCTAGCTTGGTTAGAGACATGCTCTCAAAGAAGCATTCAGCATATGCATGGCCTTTCTACAAACCTGTTGACGTAGATGCACTGGGACTACATGATTATCATGACATTATCAAACATCCAATGGACCTCAGCTCCATCAAGGTGTGTTAGATGTCTAAGTTTGCCATACTGCTCAGAAATATTGGTCAGAAGTAACAAATGTGCCTATTTTGTTTATCAGGCAAAACTAGAGAACAGGCAGTACCGGGATCCCCAGGAGTTTGCCGCAGACGTACGATTAATGTTTTCTAACTGCTACAAGTATAATCCACCAGATCATGAGGTGGTGGCCATGGCACGCAAGTTACAGGTAAATCAAATCAACATTGAAAAAGTGCCATTTCACAAGTAAACTGTGTATAACACAAATGTATGGGTTGATAGGATGTTTTTGAGATGCGTTTCGCAAAGATGCCTGATGAACCAGACAATAAGCCCCTGGTGTCTGCACCGGCCTCTTCCCTTCTCCATCCCGCCGCTATGAAACCCCAGCCTCCTCTGAGTCACAGAGCCTCATCGTCGGACAGCTCCAGTGACTCTTCGTCTGAATCGGAGTCGTCCACTGATGACTCTGAAGAGGAGCGTGCTCAGAGGCTGGCTGAGCTGCAAGAGCAGGTTTGTAATCATAAAGAAAGTCATCTGAGAATATAAACCTACCCTTATAATATAGTATATTAATTGTAACATGTCCTTTCACAGTTAAAAGCTGTCCATGAACAGTTGGCTGCCTTATCTCAGCCTCAAGCCAGCAAACCAAAGAAAAAAGAAAAGGACAAGAAAGAGAAGAAAAAAGACAAACATAAAAAGAAAGGAATTGTGCCTGGCCTTGTTGACGAAATTGAAGATGTGACACCTGTGCCACAGCTTTCGAAGAGGAACAAGACGGGGAACACCAACAACAAAGAGCTGGTCTCCAAGAAGAAGAGGTAGGAACTTATATTATGCATTTGAGATATTTTTTGTTATGTATGTTGTTGTAACATTGGATTTAAGGAGAATCACATGCTGTTGTTTGTTTTTTTTGCTTCAGTAAAAAAGAGTGGGTGAAGAGCAACCAACAGCCGCCTATCCTGCCGCCTGTCCCATCCCTGGATGATGAACTATTAGCTGCTGGATCATCAGTGATGGGAGAGAAATGTAAACCTATGACTTATGAAGAGAAGAGGCAGCTTAGTTTGGACATTAACAAACTTCCCGGTGACAAGCTTGGAAGAGTAGTACACATCATTCAATCTAGAGAACCCTCGCTCAAAAACTCAAATCCTGATGAGATTGAGATTGATTTTGAAACATTGAAACCCTCCACTCTGCGGGAACTAGAGAGATACGTGTCATCTTGTCTCCGGAAAAAGAAGAAGGCCCCTGGTAAGCCAAAGAACAGCGTGTTACTGGTACACTTTGCAAATGTACAACAATGAATAAGAAAATCACAGGAGACTTGTTTGTTCCTTTTTCCTTCAGTTGAAAAGGCTTTGGAGACAATGTCCAAAAAAACTGGATCCTCTTCAGATAGTAGTGGTTCTAGCTCAGACAGCGAGGGCGAAGGACCTGGTAAGCAACTTTATAAAGTTACTTAAAAAATGCACCTGTATTATTAGGGAATTGACATATTTGAAATTTGAGAGCAGAAAAAGATCATAGTATTTTGTTATTTACAGGAATGGTAAAACACCAGAAGAAGAAGGGTCATTCTGTGAAGGAGGCAAAGAAGGCACATCCTCACGTTCAAGTGCCTCCTGCTCAGCCCGGACTTCACCCTCAGGCCAGTCTTCTACAGACCAATATACAGTTGAAAGAGCACCAGCCTTCACCGGCAGGGTTCATTGCTGCTCCACCTGTGGCTGCTCTGGAGTCGTCACAAATGTTGGAAACTAGTTTTGACTCACTGCCATCTTTCGGCCAACCTCTGATGAATTTAGCTCCTCACACCGGCAACGCTTCGTCTCCCTCTGCACCTCACCTCAATGCTCATGCTGCTGCTACGGTGTCCCCAGAGACGCACCCTTTCCTCAATCAGCATCCCGTCCTGCAATCTCCAGGTAATCCATACATTACAAACAGAATAGCTGTTTCACTTCACAATGCAGTGGTCCCTCGTTTATCGCGGGGTTACGTTCTAAAAATAACCCGCAATAGGCGAAATCCGTGAAGTAGTCAGCTTTATTTTTTACAATTATTATATATGCTTTAAGGCTGTAAAACCCTTCCCACACACTTTTCTCATGGCCTGGGCTCTGCATCTGCATCATCCTGCTCCTTGCTGTTGTGAATGTCATCGCTGTCAGCAAAGGTTTCATGAAGCTTTTTGTGTGGATGAAAGTTATTTTGAACATAACCGTATTTGGTAGGCTATATCCTACACATTTATACGTAGGTTTGAACGATTAGACGTGATTGTTGCAAGCTTATCAAATGAAGGCTTGCGGTGCGTCACTCAGATGAGCTTCCTCCGTTTCCTCTCCTCTCGCTCCCCCACTCCCCGCTGCAAGCTCCACACTTTTCCCTTCACTCACTCCAGCAGCTCGGTTCTCCTCTCTGATTGGTCTAAATGCCGTTCCTCAGAGCACAATGCGTGTCCATACGCTGTCAAAAAAAGCATGCAAAATTGCACCAAAAAGTCTGCGAAAGGGGAACCGCGTTTTAGCGAGGGACAACTGTATACATTAATTTTGCATTTGCTCATGTAAAAAAAGAACAGAGGTGAAACACAAATTCATAGATGACAAAGATTACATATCATTAGCAGGTTTCAATTTGTCAGACCATAAAATAAAAAAGCTCAAAGCTTTGGCACAAATATGCAGTACGCTCATGTCTTGGTGACTACCTCTCTTACTATGAGATGTTCAAATTAATTTAGTAAGTACAAGTAATGAGTTCACATATACAAAAATATAGATGTTTCATTAATATGAGTATTCTGCTTTTTCCCCCAATCATAGCTTTGCATAGTTCTATGCCTCAGCAGCCTTCTCGACCCAGCCACAAAGCAGCACCTCTTCATCCCAAACTCCTCCAACAACAACAACAACAACAACAGCAGCAGCAGCAGCAGCAGCAACAACCACCGCCACAGCCCCAGCTTCCTCCAGCCGTGCCCCCACAACACCAGCTCCCCTCACAGATACTGCATCCCTCCCAGCCCTTGCACCAGCACCCCTTGTCTCCCCCAACACTCACCCCGCAGGGCATGCTTTCGTCCCAGCCTCCACAAATGCTGTTGGAGGACGATGAGGAGCCCGCGGCCTCTTTGAACCCAGTACAGTTATATCTTCAGCAGTTTCAGCAGCCACCACCATTGCAGTCACTCCCAGGCCAGCCCCGGCAGCCGCAGACCCATTTGCAGACTGTCCAATCGCAACTGTCATCCCAGGCCTCACTGCCTCTTCCCCAGCTCCCTGTCCAGACCCAGGCTCAACAACAAACTGCAGCACATCAAGCCCCCATGCCGCATATTCCTCTTCACCAAGTCCGCCATATGCAGCACGCCCTGCCGCAACAACCACAAACGCAGCAAGTGAACTTTCAGCCACTTCCTGGACTTGCCGGTCAGTCCCAGAGTTCGCAACATAAACTGTCCATGGTCACCAGCAAAACACAGCAAGTCATTCAGCAACAGCAAGAGCAACCCTCGCCGCGGCAAGCAAAACCCGACCCCTACAACACAGGTGGGACCTAGCTACTTTTAGACATGTTCATCTCAAGGATAATTGAAAGTATATTATAATGTGATATCATTTTCTGACAGCTAACATGAGGGACAACCCATCCCCACTCATGATGCATTCCCCACAAATTCCCCATTATCCACCAGTCTCTCATCAGTCTCCTCCTCACAACATGCAGCCTAAAAAGGTAAGAAGATTGCAGAGATGCCAATATTGTTCAGAACATGAAAGGGTTTCAAGTAGACCTGACTTTATCTATGTTTCTAGCAAAGACAACCTGGGACACAAGAGCAGTTGAAAGAGGACAAACCTCTCCCATCCCCAGTGATGAGAGGGGAGCCCTTTAACCCAGCCCTGAGACCAGACCACCCCAAACATCCTGAAAACAAGCCTCCTCAACCAGTCCACAATCAACTTAGTAAGTCAATATGTGTTATTGTGGCTGGCTGTACTGATAAAACAGTTTCAGTATTGTTTATGCATTCTATTAAACAGATGCAAAGTCTATAGATGGCTCATCACGGCCTGTCATTCGTTCTTCAGAGCCTAGCGGGCCTCCATCTTTAAATCAAGACAAGGACAAGTACAAGCAAGAGTCCAAGGCATCTGCTGCTTCCAAAAAAGTCCAGGTGAATATATACAGTATAATCCTATACTGCACGTATAACCAGTAACAGGCTTTTCATATCTTTCCATTTGTTACACACCATTGCACCTCTTGAATAGTTTCACTTTTGTGTTTTTGTTTTCAGGATGTGAAACTAAAGAACATGGGCTCATGGGCCAGTCTGGCACAGAAGTCTACGTCGATGCCTCTGTCTGCAGTTAAGTCGTCCAGTGACAGTTTTGAGCAGTTCCGTCGCGCCGCTCGGGAAAAAGAGGAAAGGGAAAAGGCACTAAAGGCTCAGGCAGAACAAGCTGAAAAAGATAGACTTCGAAGAGAGCAAGACAAACTGCGGTAGGTTACTGTATAGAACATTTACATTATTTATGAAATTGTAAACTATTTGCTTTAGTGCTTTAGCCAGTTATGCAACTAAACTGTTCAAAGCTTCAGGTCAGGAGGATTAAAAAAATATGTTTTTATACGTTTAGAAATAGACACATTTTTTATTAAGCATTTTTTTCAATTCTTAACATTTTTTTATTTCAGGCAACCCCTGGACTATAGCTTTAATGAAAGAACTGGTTACTTTATGTACTACAAAAAGAGTTTGAGTTTAAAAAAAATACATTGATTTAATTTTGATTACAATTTTGTCTAATTTTTCAGAGGCCGTGATGAAGATGATGTGATGGAGGCGAGTCGAAGGGTGCATGAAGAGCCTCGTAGACGTCACGAGCCGCAGCACATCCCGGTGCCTCAACAACCTCCACCACCACCACCCCAACAACAGCAGCAGGAGCCACCTCCAGCTCCAGTTCAACCAGTTCAACCACAACCCCCAACACCACCACAGCCCGTCACCCAAAACCCACTCGACCAACAGAGGGAACTTGCACGCCGGCGAGAACAGGAGAGGAGGCGGCGAGAAGCGGTGAGATACACATGATAACAATAATGTTTTGAAGCTAGACTACCTGTTTTTTTTCTTGTTTTTGAGCAAACTCAATTACTCAGTCATAGGCATTAGCAATATTGTTTTTCTCTTTATTGTAGGCTGAAACTTAATATCACCTGAATATATATGTTAAATATAAGAAATTACCGGTATATGTTTAAAGGGCACTTGGGTGCAAATAGATGCAGATAATTGAAATGAACGATTGCCAGTGTTTTTGTATTGTCCCATCCCTACTTAGTCAACTGTACTTATTGAACATAGTGGAACAGAAACTTTGAGACCCTCTGTGAGCTGGATTTTAGTTTTAGAACAAGGGATGCATGATTTAATCAATCACATACACATGAGCACTCTAATTGGTAGATAATTGGTATTATCTACCCAGAACTAACAGGAATAGAAAAGGCCTAAAATAAAAACCTTATTCTCAACTAGTTTTATGTTTTCATACAAAGTATTAAAGACAAATTCAGACTGCTGCTCGTTATTGTCATACTTTATGGTTTGTGTATGTGTACAGTTTGAGGTAAAAGTAAATTGTTTATTTAGAAATGCTTATGTTTTTTTCTTTCTTTTCAGATGGCAGCAACTATTGACATGAATTTCCAAAGTGACTTAATGGCTATCTTTGAGGAGAACCTGTTTTGAGGATAGGAGCATCTGAAACATAACTGCAAAAAAGAAAAAAAGAAACGCAAAATTGGATGATGTAAACTTCTTAAAGATTAGCCATCGTGTACCAGAGGGACATGGACTGTAGGCTGGCCCTGCTGGTTGGGCCTTCACAGCTTGGCGTTCCCGTTGAGGACTAAACACAAGTGTGAATGCAAGGAGGAAGAAACATCATTTTGGATGTTGTTGCCCTGGACTTTGGGCTTGACTTGCCTGTTAGCTGATAAGAGGCAGCCCATGCTGGCACAGTTGACTTGGTCACACTTTGTTTCAGTGAAAGACTTAAGACAACCTAGTAACTTTGAAATGCTCTGATAATGTACGGACAGACTGCGCAGAGGCTTTTAAAAAAAACTGCCAGATGTCTTAGGTGTTGAAGAAGACTGGTCTTTTTATGTTTGTGTTTTGGTCGTTGCAAGTGAACACATCCGATGGTTAGGAGTGGACTTCCATACTGTAAATCATGTAAATCTCTCAGCAGAGAAGGTACAGTTTGCCTTACACCTCTCTCCTAAAACAGACCATGTTATGTTCTGTGGCCTGGACACAAGGACAAACCAATAACACGTAGGAGCAGCAGCATCATTTAGTATCTACTGTAAAGAAGTATTTTCTTATACTATAATAACTGTTATTTTGAATTTTTTATTTTCTCTTTATTAGACCTATATGAATCTTCACACCAACGCACTCCACCACCTGTCTATGCCAAACAAACCATTCTCTTTTAATGCTCACTTTTTTGTCCTGAAACATGGTAGGTTAACTAGTGAAAACCCCCAAATATATGCATCATGATAGCTCCAATAAGTATTTATCAAAGACAGAATTGGGGATAAAGTTCAGCCTGCTTTAAATTTTTAATAGAACAGGAGGTAAAAAGAAAACAACCGACCAGCTGCTAGTATACTTGTATAATCTTTTAGAAGTGTTGCAAAGGTATTCCATTTACACATTAGACTGGGAAAGTTCATTTCATTGGCCTGGTATAAGAATCGCACAACTCAGTCAGTTCAAATAATACTTTAAAAATCCCTTGTTCTCTCAGCAGGATGTCAGCAGGTGCAATGCTTGGAGGTAGGAAGAGGACAATCGGAAGTTAAATCTGATCATTCAAAAGAAGCTTCACAATAGTAACCATGCTGTCTTTACCGAGGGCCCTCTGACAACAAGTAAAAAAGAAAAAAACAGAAAAATACTTTCAATTTTTATTAACTTTGTTCTTGTTCGATAATAGTGGATGTGAGTTTTAAAAATTCTGTTTGAGACACTGTACGTTTCGAGGGTTAAAGTTTAAGGTCATCTCATCCTCTGCGTTTGCCTCTCATGGTGTTTTCTCCAGTGCCTGTATTGTATTGCAATTCTCGTTGGTTTGACATTACACTTAAGAGGGAGGGTTAGAAAGAGTCAGAACCGGGTGGTGTAATAATATCTGATTAGGATGAAAGGATTTTTGGAAGATTTTGTGCAGAAAAAAATAAATAAAAAAGGAAAGGTCAGCATTTTATATTTCTCCCGTTGTCACTATTCAGGTTTTAAATTTGGTTTTAGCTGGACTTCTATGTACCTGTCAACTACTTTTCATTATGTTCAATCTGCAGATTTTCGAGTTGTTTCAGCGTCGCCACACCCGCGTTGAGTCTGCTCTGTAAGAGTGACTGTGTAAATTTGGATGCCTGTATGACTCTGTTATGTTCATTTGTTTTTATCGTGTGGTGGAGGGAGGCATGTTCCCTGATGTAGATAAGCATCTATTGACCTTAAGCAGATAAACAATACCATAATAAGAACGTGTTTCTGTGCTTCAGTCACCTTTTAATTTCTAAGAAGTCCACAATATATAAATATATAATTTTATTATCAGACTGGTTTCAAATAGGTTGAAACACTTCATTCCTTTTAGCCTGTTTTTTTTTTTTTTTTTTTTTTTTTCCGCAATAACTGTTGGACAAATGTGCCATGTGTGTCTTCAGAGAATGTGCTGACGCAAGTCAGCCTGGAGTTTGCTTTATTCAGGTATTTTATTTTGTGTTACATTTGTTCTGTTTTGGGGTTTTGTTCAAACATTTCCTCGATTATTATTTGGGATGTGAGTGGTCTATCGAGGTCTCTGATTCAGTCTGTTATGATTATTGAATAAACTCATCTCTTTTATAGAAAATAAAAAATAAACAAGATTTTGTGTCTTTGAATTACTGTAGATATACGGGAAAGTATGAGTAAACAATACCTTTTACTGTACAGTAATTGTGCATTTAGTATAGGATACAAAAATAGTCAAAAAATATTTGCTGTACTGTTGTCAACTTTTGTACATACATTAAGACATATTTTGATACAATAAATAATGCTCAGTTCTAAAGAAATACTCATACTCAATATATTGAAAAATAGATCTCGCCTCATGCTGGTCGAAGATCCTTACTAGTCGTATTAGATTAACTCTAATGTGAAGAGTTTCTTTTACCCCATTAGTTAGTATTTACAATTGATTCTTTGCCGCCACCCAGTGGTTACATTGAAGAAGTACACCAGTGCCCGCACCAGTGAAAGTAAGTACAAAAAATTTAATTCAATCCTGTAGATGCCATTATAATTGTGTAAATTATTGGCTCCTAACTATTAATTTTCATTTTCATTCTAAAACAACAGAAAAAAAAAACTTTTTCTCACTTCCGCGCCGCAGCGTGCACCTGGAGGCGACCGCTCGCACATTCAGAGAGGTGCAGCTGACAGTCTGACAGGCGACAACACGAAACTCTGCGGATCACAAATACGTTTAAGTGTGTGAACCATTTCGAGGAACAGAGCTGCGACTGGATGGAGGAGGACTTTAAACTCTGGTAAGTACT
>JAVQKG010193178.1:0-14523 GCA_036025885.1 Hypseleotris bucephala
CCCCCCCCCCCCCCCCCCCCCCCCCCCCCCCCCCCCCCCCCCCCCCCCACGCCGGGGGATTCAAATATATTTTCTCTCATTCTGTTCTGAGTCATCTGCAGCGCTCTGAAGTCATGAAGACAGGCAGAGTGATAAAGCAAAAACCGCAATGGGAATGGCTTTTTAAAAATAGCTAGATACGTATAGGCTATGAACATATTGGTTAGTATTGTGCTGAATAGGTAACCACTATGTAGGATTATTAACACACAGTTCTTAATCATAAGCATTTTATTGTAACCTTTACTTTGATGTCCCCATAGGAAAATGTGTTTTTTGCATTTGACACAGTTAGTTTCTGAAATTATCGCCAATCACATAAATGTTAACTATACTAAAACATAAAACATGACATTTGCTGACAGAAAAATGTTTTTAACCCCCACCATGGAAGTAAAAATATACAATTTGCATTTAAGATCTGTAAAAATTCTCTCTCCAGAAGTCCTCGGGTGGCATAGTTTTACCTTCACCTGATTCAAATTTTGTAACGAAATCTCATATTTGCACTATCACTATCCACGGTTAATCGAAAAAACAGTCAACAGATTAATCGATTAGCAAAATAATTGTTAGTTGCAGTCCTAGTACACTGCCTTCAACTGGGTCCCATTTCTTTTCATGTGCTTTTTAGTGAACGCCACAGATCCCCCCACAAAAAGATTTTTCGCCGAACCAACTGTATCATCTTGTACCGAACTCACCAAATTCCCCATTCCTTTTCAGTACACAAAACCTCTTTCTTGCCCACCTCACAAACACTCCTTTTCGATCATAATCTCTCTCCTCTCCTATCGTCCTACACACCTTCAGATGGGGAGTATAGTGAGTGTATGGTCTCGCGGTCCCCGGTGACAGACCAATCAGGGGGGAGATAAAGCCGGTATGATGCTTTAGCCTGGTAACCCACGGCGACCCATTTAATCCCACTGGCCAGTCTCCATGATGGAATTCAATTGATCAATCATGTAGCTCTGATGGCACCATTTCAGCCAGCTTATTGCTTTCTGCTGTCAGTCTGCTGTCCCCCCCCCCCAAACCCACACACATAAACACAACCTGACCAACCGGACCACATGATACTGTAATTTCAAACTCTGAAAAAAAAACAAGCATTTACATATGATAATCTTTCTGGTGTGTGGATGCCCTGGGTGGTAGTTTGATTTCCGGCCTGTCTCATTGTAGCGTTGGATGAGTAAAGAAACTCATTGGCGTGACGGGTTAAATCCCATTCAATGTCGGGACGTGCGCACACACACACACACACACACACACATACACACACACATAGCTGCCTCTATCTCGGCGAGTCGGTCTCAGAAGGGAAGCGCTCCTCTTTCCTCTTTTCAGACCAGAACAAAACAAACAATGACGCCTTATTGTTCTCTCCATTCTGCCTTTTGCCACTCTCTTCCGGCTCCTCTGTCTATCTGCTCACTAAGTCCTGCTTCTTCATCTCTTTGATACTGCTTCCTCATCACTACATGTGCAGGTATGCTACTAGCAGTTCAAGGGTAGATTTTTAAAGTGGAAATAACCTGGATTATTATATTGATTAATTTTTTTCAGATTTGTAATAAGTGTACCTTAATACCGTTTTGGCTTATTTAATGGCCAAACTTCCTTGAAGTGGATCCATTTTACCTTGTGAATAATGTATATAAAATTTATCATGATTGGAGGAAAAGAAAACCTTAAGATTGCACATTGGCTGGTTGGTCAACAAAACTTGTTAAGCAGCAGAAAATCTATGGTTGGCTGTGTCAATTGTCTATCTTTAAATAGCAAAACAGCACAGAAAGAATAACATAAATTGACGATGGAAATGCTTAGCCTGGTATACCAGCTACATTGTTTGTTTTTTCAAAAGTGTGGTCTGGTCCCTTGCTCATAGCGAAAAATGTCTCGGTTTCGTTGACATAAAAAAACTGCTAACATGACTTCCTTGTTAATATCAAGATGTATGTATGTATGCATGCAATCAACGAGAGACCAGACATCTTTGTAAAGAACAGGAAACAGTTAGTCACGGCTGGCCAGGTAACGCTGTCTCGCTATGTATGACAAAGGAGATATTATTGTATCCAGTATGGTTTGACTTTAGGTTGCTTTGTGTGAAAACCAAATAATGCCATATACCAAGACTGAAAGCTATAAAATATATATTTCCAGCAGGCAGAACCAGTTGTTCAAATTACCTCAAACATGAATATAAGGGTCAATTGCAAAAGAAAAATGACTGAAGCACTGCATTGCATAAACTCTGCCCTGGTACAAGTAGTTTAGCGTGCACATCTTTTCAAAGCTTGCTACTCAATCTTTTCAAATGACAATGTTCTTACTTCTCCTATACACACAGGTCTGCCCTTCCACCAGGCCTATGACTTCACTAATCAAAGTTTCAGTGGGCGGGGCTTACTGGGGTTTGAACAACATTGCTTCTTCTCTTCATCTCAAGCCTTCTCTACAGATCCTTTATCTGACTGGATGTAGACCTGCCACAGTGGATGCACAAGGAGGTGAGAGGTCAGCTTTTGGAGTAAATGTAACTGATACTATTTCTTATCACAAAGAGATTTTTACTCACCTGCAGGTTTAAAACTATAGTCGCCCAGAGGAGAAAAAAAAAACGCTTTGGATAATCAGCCACCTGGCCTGACCTTCTATGATGTGGCACACACACAAACATATCTATTCTTTGGGACTCAGATAATAGGTTAAGATACAAAAGTCCCCCCTTTGGCCCCACAAGTCAAGTTCTCTCATTCAATCCCATTCATCGAGATTCTGCCCCGGTCACCCCCTTACTTCCCTTCACTTTGGCAGGAGGTCAGAGGTCACCACAGGGCTTTACCCCGGCACAATTCAGAATACACACACACATCCACACACACACACATATGCGCTTCCCGTGTTCCCATCTCTTCTGCAGCTGCCATTTCATCAGTTACAGCCAAATTCAAGGCTTCTCTACGCACACTTTCATTGTGTTGGAAATGAAAAAGCAGATATGTACGCTAGTTGTTAAGTCAGCTAACATAGTTCTTTCATAGATCAAAAGGGCATGCCCACATACACAATGTAAAGAGCATATTTGCATTCATACATAATGTTAATGAGAGATAATGAGCAAAACAAGACTAAACTTTGGGTCCTTTTTTAACTTCTCAATAAATCAAATTAAACTAGTCAACATGGCATACCTTTTCATCCTCAAAACTGAAAACAACTTTCAAAACTGTTTTGTGCTGTAAGTAATACTGTCTTATATGAACATTTATACAATCTGTGAATGTGTGGATATAGTTCAGATTAAACTAAGACTATTTTTTTAAATTTAAAAGACTAACCCAAATGAAGTTGATGGTATATTTCTGCACTTCTAGCACCATATTAAGCAGTAAAAAGCATTAGTAAATATGTAATTTACAATATGTGAAAAAATAAGCAGTTAATAGATACTAAATTAGCTCAAATTTACACAGATTTTTATAATGTTATAATGTTAATATTTAAGTATCAACTGGTTACTAATGCTTAACTAAAACTTAACTAATGCTTATTATTGTTTTACCATTTTTTCTTAGCAGTACCATTCTTAAACTGTACTTGGTCCACTTGTCTCCACTCTGCTGCGGGCCTCAAGCATGTTTCTGTCTGGTTGTGTTTTCACATGTTGTTCCACACACATGCATATTGTGAGTGTGTGTTGTTGTGTAATGTATGTCTATGTCTGTCCATGTCAGTGCATGCTGTTCTCCCTGTCGCCCCTCGCTGTGTGTGTGTCATTATCCAGTGGGGGCTGCTCTAATGGAAGCTGTGATTAGCAATGCTGTTAATTAGACCACAGAGCCGGGCGTGCGGACCTCTGCCACAGAAAGCTGCAGCTATAGCACACACATACATACACACACACATACACACACAAGATGATGGGATGCGGGGGCCAACATGATGCTTCAGCCATGCTCTCTAAATACTGAAAGTGCAACAGTGGATCCGATATGTATCATAAAGCACATAAGCAGTCATATCGAAACAGCAGACCACACATGTAGCACGCATGGAGAATAAAGTCAAACAATAATGTGGCTAATTAGATTACAGAGCCTATACTTGAACTGCAGATCCGACCACATTCATCACCACACATTATTACAAACTATAATACCGCGTGTGTAACTATGCATAATTTGTGTCACTATGTCAAAGAAATATAGTTTGACAATCTGCTCTTATAGCCTTTTTAAATTCTCCGGCTATAATTAGTGCAAGAACAGTAAGGGTTAATAACTTAGGCAAATGTCATCAATTTAACTATATTGCCTTATTGGAGTAAGGCTAAAGCAGCGGACAGAAAAACTTTATATATGAAATCTTGGTTCTGCTTTTAACATATACAGCATATACATTGTAGTGTCAGCAGTTTTAAATATGTAACAATAGGTTTAGGACAATGTGTTTTTCTATACAGTAAATAGGCCCAAAAGATGCAAAACAGTTAGTTACAAAAAAAATATAACAGTCAAAATGCATATCCCAAGTCTGAATACATGTCAGGAAGGGCATCCAGTGTAAAACCTATATGCCAAATCAAGATGTAAACTGCTTGTAGTGCTTGAAGATTCCAGCAGTTAATTGTAAGGATGGAACAATAGAAAATAATATTGTTTATCGCATCTGTTATTGTGATAATAATTAATTGCAATGATCAACATTTATTTGCACCTCGATGCCCCTGCGACTTTTCTTTAAACAGATTTAGTTTAGGTTCAGGTGATATTAGGTTCAGCCTACAACAGAAAGTACTAGATTCTAAACTAGCATTTTAAGGACTTTTTGTACACATTGTTTTTCAATTATTGTGATATCATTGTTAATCCCAATTATTATGGCCAAGATAATCGTGCCCAAAAAAAAAGTCAATTGTGTATTAGCAATTGACCCATATATTGTCATAACCAGCCTTCACCCTACATGTCCTGGACTCTTCTGCTGTGTTGGTACATTCATCAGCGTTGGGGAAAGCAGTCTTTGTGTGTTTTGGAGTGAGTGCGAGATAGCCCCCAGTGGCGCTCTGTCACCCCCCCTCTTGCTCCGACATCTGGTCCTGTCTCATTTACTGTGGGAGACTGTCTGTGTGATGGCTTTTTAATGCCACTGACACTACACCACATACACACCCGCTACAGTTACCAGTGCGTTCCCTTGTGCGTAGAAGCTGCCTTACTAACACTATTAACATGCAAGCAACAGCGTATATAGGATCAATAGCGCATGCATAAACTGGCTTCACAGGTATCTTTCAATGAGCCACTGTTAGTAAACAAAGAGGGGGGTCCTGGATGGAGATATTTGTGTTGGAAGTCTCATTATGAAACATGCACATCTGTCATTGATTCTCATGTGTTCAGTGTTGAACTCCATCGAGGTTAAGAAAAAGTAGAGAAAGGCTTTTGTATGTCTGTATGTGATTTGTTTAAAGGTCCAATATTTTACCATTTTGCCCATTTTAGTCTATTTTGAATATATTTAGGATACCATTTTAAACACAATAATTATCTAATACAAACTATTTTACGGAGTGCCCACTTTGACTGAATAGCAAATGGTCAGATTAGCTATTTACATGCTCAAACAAGCAAAACTCAAAATGCAACTTCAGGCGTTTGAGGTAGGAACAACAATATAAGATGGTTAAAAGCTATGTACATTTAAACATTTCTTTGCATTCTATTTACTAATCACAAACTTACTGGCAACTTGTGTATAACTCAGAAGTGTCAATGAAACGGTATATTTGTGCAAGCCTGCCTGTTAACTGTTGAGTTTGTTAGCCAAAATCACCAAATCAACAATGAATTAAGTCAGCACCATTTGGGCACACCTGTGAGTATCCACATACATTATAAGAGTATCAATGGCCTACCTTCATCTCTCTTCCTCTTGCCCACATCAGCCGCTGAACTGATGCCCAGAATCCCACTGATGGAGTAGGAGGAGCCTGCAGAGTCACTGGTCACCGCAGAGACCTGAGTGGCAGCCACTGATGTTCCTGCAGGTTCAGAAAGAAAAAAAGGTATTTTAAATAGAATCAATAACAGCCTTTATAATGAATTAGCATAATGGATGAAAAGTATTGAAAATAAGTTCAAGAAATAGTACAATTGTTAAAAAGTAGATGAAAACATAAGCTTGCAATCCTTTCTCACAGCGGGTATGGTCCTTGGATCAATAGTTTGTCTTGAGGCTTTCCTCCATTGTCCAAAGACATGCATGTAACGGTGAATTGTTGACTGTAATTTGCCCATAGTGAATGTAAATACTTGCATGTCAGTGTCTGCTACCTGCTTTTTTCCTCAACATGCCCAAAAGTAGCATAAATATGATGTAGCACCCCATGGCGTGTAAAGAATAATTAGTAGTGAAGGGAAGTGAAGGGATAAATGAATTTGATGACTAAATAGCTTAAAGTGAAAGCAAATTAAATATTGTGTAGTTGCAAGTGGACAGTCTGCATTGTTTTGGCAACTGGAGGTCAATAAAGTAATAAGATGAAACATACAGTGAAAAGGCATTGAAGCAGCACATTGTTAGCATTAGGTCTAAAATGTACTTATAATAGAGCCTGTCGCAGTATAAAGCAACTAAAATTGAATTAGCAAAGTAAAATATTTTGTTTAATCATTCCCTTTATGTTGACCTCAAAACAAAAAGCTGCGGTAGGTTGTACAGTGTGTCCAGATAACTTGAGTTGACTAGACTTCATTTGATTGTTTGACCATTGCGAATCTCCACATCATACATGTTACATTTATTTTGAAAATGATTTTGAAATGTTAGTTTAGAAAAAGCCCACTTGATTGTCTGTCACTGTTTTCGAAAGTATGGCTTGGAAACAATAGGTGTTGATAAGGTGTTTTAAATTCATCAGTTGATTATGAAGATGGAGATAAGATCTAAAATCCTTCATTAATTCACTGTTTTTGTCTCTCCCTAATCTCCAAACAGGTTGACTTTAATCTCCTCCAACTTTACAGACAAAATCGCACCATAAAAAATATATGTAAATAAAGAAAAGTGACAAAGGCCAAGCGTTTGTGTTTTTTTTTTTTCTTGCTCTAATCTTTCCCTGGAGGAGACAAGTTCCTCAGCAGGGGCGACATGGCGACATACTTGTCACAGCTTCACTGACACACACACACATTTAACATGGAGTCAGTCGCTTGTTGGTCCCTTATCTGCGCCCCTGTAAGCGGACGTGGGGGGGGGGGGGGGGGGGGGCTGGTTGGCCGTATGGTATCCCAGGAGGGACACAAAGGTGTGGAGACAGACATCCTAATCCTCACTCCCAGCAGACCCCCCAAACACGGTGGGACAAGACCCGAAAAAGAGAATCAAAATCGACAAACTACTAGTATATAAAGCACCAAAGTCCCTTCTTCTAGCCGCTACTCTCCTGCTAACGACAAGGAGGAATATAATGAATGCATATCCCTCCTTTTCCCAACACTTGATTTAGCACTTCAATTATCTGATTTTCCATTCTCTTTCTTTTCTCTCTTTTTTTTTTTTTTTTTATCTGAACGTAACGCTTTTATTCAGCAAATCCAAATGTTCAATTTTCCGCCCGGGAGTGGGACCATTTATCTGTGTAATCTGTGTGTGTATAGATGTGAGCCTAGGTGCATCTAGGTGTGTGTGTGCGTTTGTGTATGTGTATGTTTGCGTTTGTGTGAATCGCGGTGCGTAAGAGGCATGAGTCAAGGAGCGATGCGTGTGAAATTAATTTAGATTAATAGACAATGTGCGATTATGAAGATATGAGACACAGGGAAACACAATCCACTTTGGGGCGGACTGGGAGATAGACTGTGTATGTGTGTGTGCGTTCTTTAGTATTTATGGCGGGGTAATAGATATATGGCTTTGAGAGACTTAAAGGGAAAATCTAACACAATCTGATAGCTACAGTTGTGGATGTAAATTAGCATGATAATAAAGAGACTGCATTTTTGACATGTGATGACATACAGCACAGCCACTTACATGTGTGGGATTTGTGGAACAAAATCAATTTAGAAGTGATGAAAAATCCAATGTTTGAAGCTAGGGGTAATTTCAAGTTAACTGTAAATGAATTTTGAGTTTATTCATGGAGGCAACATGTCAATATTAGCACAGAGCACCTCCACAATATACAAGGCAAGACAAGACAAATAGGAAGAGCAATCATTTTTCCTCCTGGATTTACATGTGAATCTTTGCTTCATCGACTATTGTCATCAAAGATACTGTCATTTCTGACCTTAAGCTCTTTAGAGGCACAATGCTGTTCAGAGTTTTATGCTTAACCTGGGTCAGATCACAAAGGAAATATTGTGAAAGTAGTTTTTTTATAGATAAGATTTATAGTGTTATAGTGTTTAAAACTGATGTGCTGTACAATATGTAGCACCACAAGATCTTTTTATTTTATCGACATTGAGCATCTTCAATGTTATTAATCTGGTTTCTAAGAAGCTCAACTGGTTAGTAACAACTAGTGGCGGTTAAAAAAGTGAAAAGCCATACTGTTTTGAGAAATTATTATAGGATTTAAACTGTGCAAACTGTATGCAAGTGCAGATGCAACCCCTTTTTTTTTTAGAGCTTATTCGTTTTAGTTCTAGCTAGCGGAAGTTGATTTACACCAAAAAATGTTGATACACTGAAGAAAGTGTAATATTCAAAAATCCTACCTTCCATTGTCTCAGATACTCTCAGATTGGTCCAACTGGAAATGTGTACTTTTAACTTCAATAGCCTATTTCACATACATACTGCACAATTAATAGAAAAGCAACAGCATCTTGAAATCTGAAATAGTCCATGTCAGTTAAATGCACATTATTTAGTTGGACTGATCTACTTAAGTAAACTGAGACAATGATTTTTTTTTGTGTGAACATTTATAGTATAGAGCACCGTGTTTCAGTGTACGAATGGTTTGTTCTCAAATCAAATTCCCTATTGCTCCGTTTATGCTTTTTTTGAGTTTCTTTGGATTCTTAAACTGGTTCTTTGTATCCAGGACTTACCTAAGTTGTGAGCCGACACTGAGCCTGTTTGGCCGGGCGGCTGTTGAACCTTAGTCCGGATGATCCTGGAGGAGGAGAGAGAGCAGATATTAGAGTGGATCTGGGTGACACAGGAACATGACCATCGTGGGAGCGGCCCGTGTATGTGCCAGCCTGTGTGTGTTTGTGTGTGTGTTTGTGAGTGTGTTTGTGGGTGTGTGTGTGTAGTGGCTCAGGCTGACATGGCAGAGGGGCCTCACACTTCCTGCTTGGCTGCTCATGCAAGGCTCTTTCTTCCTCTCCCCATCCTTTTCTCTTCCTCTCCTCCCCTTGTCCCCGTTGCTTTTTCCGACCCTTTTCGATTCCTGGCCGTAGCCTTTTATATCATGCTTATTCCTCTCTTTGCTCCAGCACACCTTCCTTTCTCTCCTTTATTACACTATTCCTCCTTCTCTCTCTGGCTCTCTATGCTCAAGGGAAAGGCTTGTCATTGTACTATCGTGTTGAACCACTGAGCTGCAGCCACTTCATACATATGGAGACCCGGGCCTCTTTGCTTTTAGTCACAATTCTTCTTGCAACACACACATGAAACGCTATATTCGACCTACGCTGGCTACCTGTTTCTCTTATGTGCTAAGAGCATCACCTGTTGATGGAGCTGACACTGGGGACACTGTCGTTGTCACACACTCTCTCAGCCAGCAGCCTGTCCCGGATCTCCCAGGCAAACATGGTGGGGTTTTGGCGTTTGTAATCGGCGATTTTGTCGACCACTTTGGGTGTAGCAACCTTTGGTTTAGAGCCCCCGATCACACCAGGGCGGATGCTGCCAGTCTCATAGTACCTGGAGAAGAAAAAGATCATGTAAGTATTGAGTGCAAAGCAGATAAATACATTAGCCATGCATATAAGAAATAGTCACATGAAGGTTGCACTATGTTATTCTTGGCTTTTTTGGATAGGAGTTTTGGAGTAGCGAAAGCAAATTGTACAGAGGAAATTGATTGTTTGGCAAATGGTTGGAGTTCTGGTCTCAAACCCACAGTGCGTCATGCTCTACTAACTAAGACACTGCATGGTGTTTTTACTTTTGTTTTACACAAAATATTCTTGAAAATGAAATCTACATAAAAATTTTGTAAAACTGAATTGAGGAAATGACCACAATCGCCTATATTAAAAGATTGTTAAACACCAAGTCAGTTTTCTAATCCCTAAGTGTTTGTTTGTGATGTGTGACTGGTGTTGTGGTGGTCGGAGAGGCCGTTGGCGCATAGTGGCAGCCAGATCTCTGTCAGTGTGCCCCAGGGCAGCTGAGGCTACAGAGGTAGTTTACCACCACCCGTGTGTGACTGTGGAGTGAATGAATAACGGAAAGTAATTGTAAGGCTCTTTTAGTATCGTCAAAGGGTTGCCACTATTATTGATCAACAAAAAAGACACACATTTAAAACTATTTCGTGACATTTTTCTGTTGTTTATTTGTTCCTATTAGTCTACCTTTAGATGTCACTGAGCCAAAATAAGTCTTACACCAATACAATGCCCTACATTATAAAATTCATGTAAGATAATGAACTGTAAATGTATACTATTTGCTTTGCCCTGTCTTTTTCTCTGGTGAATGGAAAGCTCGGGTACATTCCAGCTTATCACTAATGTTAACGTGTATCACAAAACCTTATTGCCAATGCTTTGATAAAGATAGCTGTTATTTTTCAAAGTAAGGCAGAGTGTCAGTGATCCCCACTAGAGACAGTGGCTCACATCGGAGTGTCCACCATGGCTATTTCATGAATGTATTTGCATGCACAAGGGGCATGGTGGGGGGAGAGTAGGGGGACAGCAGCAAATGCACTACACACACGGCTCGCAAAAAAAAAAAAAAAAAAAAGTGGGGGATGCGGTGTGTGCGGATGCAAGCTGTCAGTCAGTCTTAAACCTGCTGCTCCGCTCTGTTCTCTCCTCTCATTCTCTGTGCTACACTGTATGCTAGAGTAATCCCTTTTCCGTCTAGATGTGTGCTCCTGTAAATGCAATGCAATGTTTTCTTGTCTTTGCCTGATTTTTTTTTTCTCCCCAAGTTGCATTTTTTAGTACCTTATGTTTTTTTGGGGATGGGAGGTGCTGTTTCACCTAAACGGCACTCAGGAAAAATGGATTGAAATTATTCCCGGGCCGAAATCATTGGTGAATAAAGCGGTTATTGATATTACCCGTACGCGCATCAAAATTCGACTTGGTGTTTTTTTGTTTGTTTTTTTCGGCTGGCACCAAAGAGACACAGAGGATAGGATAAAATAACTCCCCACCACCAAACACCAGCGCCCCCTCGCCACCCCTCCTTCCTTGTAGAAACGCTTGACTGAGTTGAACGTCCAGGACAGGGGAGAGAAAGTGAAGATACACAGTGAAGGGAAGAAGGGAAGAGAGGAGCAAGGGAGAACAATGAAGCAACACATTTTTTGATATAGCTGAGGGTCGCTACGGCTAATCCTTCCCCCTTTTTTCTGTGCCCCCAAAATGGCCCCACTGTCTTAGGGCAGGACAATTTTAGAAAAACAGTTTTAAGTATGACAATAACAATATTAAATATTTGGATGTACTAAATAAGTCTGGGGCTTCTTTAACCATATATTAAAAGTTCAAATCAATTTTTATTTATGAAGAAGGCCATAGACTGACAAACTCTTGGGCTAACCTAAACTTAACCCTCCTGCTATGCTGGAATCTTTAGCTGTGAGACTAGGATTTTTTTTTTTTTTTTCAAATTTTAGGGAAAGAATGTTAAAATGTGTGGGACTGAAATCAAACTAAAGGTGTAACATGACATTGATTGAAATTGTATACAAATTAAGCTGTAAATAACAATAGTCAAACCAGATGGGGTCAAATTGACTCCAGTAGGCAGAAAGTGTACGTCTTTTGGGAATGCAGCACAATTAATAAAGACTAAATCAGGTCTGAATTTGGATCTAATCTAAACCAGGACTAAACCAGGTCCAAATTCTGGTCAGTTTTTATAACTGAACATGACATTTGAATTCTTCCATGAGACCATAGGCTAACAATTTAGCAATTCATTTAGCTTCTTGCCAATATTCAGTTTATTCTGCTATACTGATATAGCTAAGGGTCGCTACAGCTAATCCTTGCCTCTTTCTGTCCCCACAAATGGTCTCTGCCGCTGGTTCTTTTTCTAAAAATCTTTCCCATTTTGATTGTCTTTCTTGTCTTACAACTATTCTCCACCTTCCTTGTCCCTTTTTGGAGGGGTGCAGAAATATGGTGCCACTTTTCATTTTGATGCTAATTCCCCAAAAAGTGATGAATCTGTTCCCCCTTTTGTGGGCCCTTTCTTCTCCGGGGGACGGAACAGGCACGGATTTACTCTTGAATTTAGCTTTGAAAAGGCAGAAGTAGACAGACACACGGAAATGAATAAAGGGGGCGAAATATTGAGAGTGTCAGATGAGAGTTGCAGAGCTGAAGTGATTTGAAATGATAGAAAGATATACTTTGAAAGAGACAAATAATTTCAAATGACTAAGTCCACTTGCTCAGCTTTGTAACGTGTTTGCGTGAACAATTTTTAAATAACCAAAATTAATTTCTCAGTTAAAAGTATAGCATACCAGAAGTCATCTAAGAAAAAATGAGACTTTGAGACCCTCTGTAGGCTGTATTATAATGTTTTTTTGTTTTAGAGCCAGGGTCACTTCTTTTTATCCAATCACACACCTCCACAGTACAGGAGAGCAGGAGAGCCTGTATTTTCAAAACTGCTAGACTAAATATGGAAACAAAGCCAACTATACTAATATAAATAAATCTATTATCGTAGACTTTCAACACATTTTTTATTTCCGGCTCCAATGGAAAAATGCTTTCACAGATTTAAGACCATGTCATTTTTGCGATATATTGCAGACTCGGGCGAAACAGATATTGCGACAGTAGATATTGCGATAACGATAATTTTGCAATATATTATACTTCAGACCACTTCTTGTTATTCTCATACTTCCTGGTTTGTGTGAGACCGTGATAGAGTGTTGGAAATGAGAGGAAGCGAACAGCAACATTTTTCCCCACAAACACAATATCCGGTAGTGCAACTTTGAGTGTTGACATTTTTCCATTTTGTATCATTATGTATTTTTTTATTATATACATTACCTGCCCAGTATCTTGCTGACACATCCGTGGCTAACTCGTAGTTGTCGGGAAATGTCGCACGGCCGTACACCTTGGTGAGCCAGTTCTACTATTCTCTGTCGCACGACGTCTGGGAGGGGTCGCCCGTTCACAAACACACCTCCGAGTTGGTTCACACCGCCATGTCCTACAACACAGTAAGATATAGTTTAGATGAAAGTTCAGCAGAAGGGCACACATTTTGTTTACCTGCGCTCATAGATTTTGTTTTTTGTGTTACAGAGTACTGCTGCTGCAATGTACATTCAATATAATGTTGTTCACCATAATACTGTTGATTTTCCTATTTTTATTAATATGAACACTGACATTATTGCAGTAAAATGACAGTAAAGCACAGAGCATAAAATAAAGCACTGTATCACGATTCCACCATGTTTCCAAGTTTGCAGATTGAACTTTATATCACGATTCGATTTTTATTGCCATATCACCCACCCCTAATTAGCCACTGTACATAAGGCTATATTATGCCTAGGCTACACATGGGCATGTAAGATTTTACTAATCACTTTTCACTATATCCAGTGTATGTGTAATGTCAAAAAATATCTGTAACAATTGACAGCAACATCCAAGCACTCCCAGAAAAGCGAATAGTCTAAATAAGCATGCAAGCTCCATAAACTTAGCCCATAATCATATGCAAAGTTAGGCAAGCTCCTGAGTTGGGTCTTCTGCCCTGGGCTCGAGTCAGTTCACTAAACTCAAACACCACTGATTTCCTTTCTGCCATTTATTTATCTTGTTCAACATAATAGCAGCGGTCGGACACTTCCAAAGTGCAATCTTTGCCCATTTTGACCGCAGGCAGGCTAAGCTAACACTGCAAGTAAATGAAGGGATTTCAATTAATTATTGACCAAGGCCTGGCCCCAGCCCTTTTTACTGAAAGATACAGCTAATATTCCCCCTGAGGAAGAACAGTACCAAAGACTGCTACAGCGACAGGCAGAGAATGCTAACTACTGCACAGGACAGAGAAGCATAGGTTAGGATAGAAGACTGTTGACATCTTTTCTGTTATGGCCTTCACATAATAAAAAAAACATTAGAAGAAGACAGAAGGGCATACTGTTTCACATTAGTCATTGAAATGTTTGGTGTATTCAAAGAAAGAACTGGCTGTTTCACAGATTTAAACAGAACAGTAAACTTCTTCATGTGGATTGTTTAGATCAACACATATGTGTATTTGTAT
>JAVQKG010193192.1:0-14794 GCA_036025885.1 Hypseleotris bucephala
TGCTTCTGACAACCAGGAAAAATCCACTATATAGCCTAGTATATTTGTGTCATATTACACCTAAAATAGGTTACAAAGTAAAATAAATCGATGTTTTTAACCAGTTTGTTTAGTTACCCAACAATCGTTAAAAAAGATTAGCTAATGTTGTTATAAAAGAGCTAACCTACAAAGGCGACATCCTTGCTCCTAAATATGGCTTTCACGCTGTCAATTTTATTGTCAAATGATAAAACAGTAAGGTACCATGTAAGTGAGTAGAAAACGACCCCAGTAGGCTATGTGGTTGCTTCAGTGCTTCTCAAAAACCAAAAACAAGCGCTGCAGCAGAAGGACCCATACGGGCTGGGGCTGCCCTTGAAGTTGCCTGTACAGAAAAAACAAACAACACAATTCTATTTAGACCCTTTCAAAGATTTGGGGGTTTTTACTCATTGAAATATACCTCAATGTTTTTACTAGACAAGTTCTTACATAAATGTTGATGACCACAAAAGTTTTCTCACTGTATGCACAAAATTATTCTATCCCTCGCAACAAATCCTACTTTTTTGTAATTCTGGAATTTTGAACATTCCATAACCTACACATTTTAAAGGGTCAATTCATTTGACATTTAAGCTACTGATTAGGCTACTGATTTCCAGTAAACTAACGTTAAGCCCAGTCTTGATATTCACTTTTTTTTTCAAATATGCAAATCATGGGTTCATTTCATACAATAGCCTAATTAAAAATATCAAACGACTATGAAAAAAGTCCCCTTTCTTTACTACTTTCAGGCTTCTACTACAGTCATTCCGAAACATAATAACATGAAAATATGTAGCAAGCCTCATATTGCTGCACAAACAGGGATGTCTTTATTTTTCGTCCTTTTCAGTCTAATTGAGAAGGAGAGCATGGGGAACAGGGCTTTAATCCATAGTGCACACAGAGCCCTTTCATGAGAGTGGTGGGAGAGACTTTTATTTGTTCATTCCTATCATGGAGAAAGTGAGTTTCAAGCTCGGATAGGTCTGAGCTGGAAGATTAGATGAAACCAGAGTGTTTTAAACCTCTTCTGTGGCTGTGGATTAGAGTCCGCTGTAGCCTTAGCTGCACTCTGAAATGAAACAATAAAGCACAGGTTATTGGAGCAGTGAGAGAGAAGAGTGCTTATCTGGTTATTTGCTTTCAAACTAAACTCCAGAAAAACTATTTATTTTTTTCTACAAATTGTGTTTTCCCATAACCATCCCTATAGCATAGTAATTTAACAAAAAAATACACACTTAGGGCTATACGTTTGATTGCAAAATGTAATTATCACCTGTACCCTACACCCATGTAATAAACAAGAACAAAGCATAAATTGCCTCACTAATAGCAGTGTGGCAGCTACCATGTTGATGGCACAGAGGTTGGATACATAAGGCAACATTAATTTTCAGATAACCACTGGTTACATTAAGATCTGCATAAGGAAGATCTCGAGATGACCAAATATGAAGCAAGTGGGTTATAGTGTCACAAGATACTTTATCAGGTAGACTACATGGTATATATATTATTATATATATTGTGAAACTACAGACACTACAGTGAATAAGTAAACTACATATAAAACATTCTATTTATATATAAAACTTCTGGGTTTTCTTTATGGTCTTGACTCTAGATCCAAAATATTACCATGTCTAATTTACTTATGATAACCATGAAATAGCTTATGTACGACCTGTAGCTGCTCTGAACCTAAACTAATTAGTCCAAATGGATGTACCTGGACAGTAAGCCCTCTGCAGGAGGTGGGACAACTACCCAGCATGCCTGCAGATCCCATCGCCAACATCATCATCAATTATTCCTCATGTCTCAGCTTACCCAGGGGCAGAGAGGGCTGGATGAGACAATGCCAGGGTGCACTTGAGAGCCAGTGGGCTCCTTGTTGGTCTTGGGAGGAAGAGACAACAGACAGAGAAGCGTGACAGGCTTATGTGTGTATACTGTATCATCCATCCAACCAATGAGTTGTAAGGAAATCCCCGGAATCCCACTTTTGGTCCAGCCGCTTGGCCGTGGGGGCAGGCAGGTCACTTTACAGCTCATCACCAAATTAGAAAGGCTGCATGCAGGTCAGACAGAGCAGCAGCCAAAACCACAGAGAGGTCACAAATAGACGGGAGTTGTGTCGTGCAGTCTGCTGGCACCCAGTCATCAAGCGCCTCTCACATGGAAATGTGCAGTGAGGCAAGCACATCAGACAGTTTTTTTAAGTAAGTCATTCATTCAAACACAAAAAATAACAGTAAGATACAGTGCCAAAAAAGAAAGATTTATCAGTATTTAAAATAACAGTGTTTATCAGTTGTGCTAGTCCAATTGCATGCATAACTAATTGTAAATTATTTAAATCACTTTACAATAGTCAGGCTGATTGGTTCACTCAACTCAACTAATCAGTGTTCACTGGTGCATTTAGTCAGTGTTCATGGTGCATATTGCAGCAATATTTATTTTCTGCTGATTTGACTAGATTTAGAAATTTAGAAATTTTCCTTAAGAAGCGTCGTTTTGTAGAGTTTTTTTAATCAATGGCTGTAGTGTTTTCAGTCCATGTGAGGTCTTGTAATGGTTGTCCCCAGGAACTTAAAGGTGGAGAGCTGCTCAGCCTTCTCTCAGTTTATAAAGAGTACTGTCAGTTCTGCATTGTTCCTCCTATAGTCGATGATCATCTACTAGTTTTACAAGTGTTTAGGTCCATATTGTTTTTTGTACACCATGTTGTTAGTGCCTGCACCTCAGCTCTGTGTGCCGATTCATCATCTCCACTTATCAGGCCAACTTCAATGGTGTCATGATCATATTTTTGACTATATGACAAAAGCCTACAAACTGACACTTTTTTGCTATTTGTTTTTTTTCTGCTCCATGTTCCATCCAAAGGCAGATATGACTAATAGGAGTATGTTTGCAGCCAGGTTTCAAATATAAGTTTGAGGGGGGCTTTTGCTTTTCTTGGGCTACTTTGGAGGCGTTAATGAAGAGATCGCAGAAAAGGTGTGGAGTGACTGGTCTGTCTGTTTTTAGGAGTATAACAAAATAATGATTCAGTATGTAACAGAAAGCGAGAAAGCAGATGCACAGTCACTATCTGTGCCATGAAGCATACTCCCCTGAACGAATGAAGGAGGGAGGCACATAGCGTCTTAAGTTAATATTCTTATCAGCTTTTCTTCAAACTCCTCTTTAAAGCTAAGGCCGTTTCTCATGGTTAGGTTAGTACAGAGCAAGTTATTATCTAAGCCTCAGTGTAACTCCCAGGACAAAGACTCAATATATGACAGTGACATTTCCACCCAGGACTGCAGGACACTACACAAATGCATACCAAAGACAATAGTTCTTCTTTTTTATGAATACTGGTTTCACAAATACTGAATATAGGTTCTGTGGAAAGTCACAAAGTTATTTAAGCCATTAACATGGAGACCATTTTCACCATTTTTGCTTGATTTGTAAAATTAGAAATGAGAGTATGAACATTCAAGGTAGGTGTGTTCGTGATATTGACTGTGTATCAGGGTTCATACATTTTTTTCTTAAATTTCTTACATTTTCTTTTTACATACAGCCAAAATGTTGATATACCATGAAAAGAAGTGTGATGTAGCCTATTTTAGACAATACTAGTAGTCTTTAACAACAGCATTGTCTCCTTCCTTAATAAAAAGGAAGAAGAAGAAATGTACTGAGCAAACTCCCCCATGTACAGGAATGACCACTCTTCAGTCTGCCACTGCTACTCAATTTGTCATATAGGATGACATTAAGGCCAAAGGTTACTTTGTGAAGACAAATTACTGAGCCAGTTATATATACATACTGTAGGCTTGTCTGTGACAGTGACACTCCTGTTTTAGAAATGTCTGAAAAAGTTTGTTTTGGAAACACAGGACTGAGGTAACTGCTTTATTTTTAGGGGTAAGCTACTCATGTAGACTGAATTCAGTCTCGCAGTATGCCTCTAAACAGCTATGGTACATTCGCAAGGGCAGCACACACCCATACATGTGCATTCCCACCTGCCCCCAACTCATACACACACCATGTAAAACATACCACGCAATCCATCTCTCGTCATATCAGTGACCAACAAATAAACACAGGCCGCATAACTGTGCACTCCAGAGGATAAGCTTACAATACACACACAGCAATGCAATGCTGAGGGGCTACAGTCACTGCTTCATGCTTGCACCAACCAACACACAGAGGTTTTATGGTCTAAACAGGAAAGACACAATCAATCAATCACAAAGGTATCGACAGCGCCCACTGTGTGATCCACATCGCATGTCCATCTCTACTTCAACAACTTTGTGAGTGGGTATTAGCTAAGAGCATGTTCACAAATTCCCATGGATTGAAAGACAAGTATGTGTTTTTAGAATAACTCACATTAAGCAATAGATCTGTAGCAGCCGGCAATCAATAATCAGTTAATTGATTATTTACAAAGTATTACTCATTTGAGTGACAGTGAGTAATAAAGACAGGTCTTTTCCAAAACTGGTCAAACACACTCTAAACACAAATGACATTGGTCTCTAACAGTTTATAATGGCATTGTTAACATAGGCTTACGTTGTCAATTAGTGCTGAAATACAAATTATGCCATCTGGTTAAATCAAATACCAATAATCAACAATTTGGAGGTTGATAAATGTAGGATTTTCTTAACATAATTACAGAGTACATGCGTATCTAATTGGAATCAAAAGACTGACTGTTTTGTCCCAGTAGCAGTGGTTTGGCAAGTGCTCAATATACACCAACTCTATCTCTTTGTTGTCTTCCACCATGAGACATCACATCTATAAATCTCTGCACAGCTTCCAAAAGTAATAAGATGGCTTCCTGTGTGGCAAAAGACCTGCCTAAATGATTTAAGAGCCAAGGTTGGCAGTTATAATTCCTCATTTAGTAACATGTGGGGAGTCCAACCACAAACAAGGAGATTTCAGCACACCTTTTTCACCATTAGCCCAGGTATTACTACTAGAGCTGTGGTCAGTGTAGGTCACCCACACCATTAAAGATAAAGCAGAGGCAGCCACGTGTATTGAATTTAGGCCATTTCTGGGGGTATCCTGTTCTTACCAGGAGTCAGATAAGAACATTTCACAGACCCTCACCTCTTCTATGCAACAAACAAGACACCCCTCTAAAATGAGTGCACTCTCAGAATGGAACTTTCAGACAGAACTGGCTAAACATAAAACTATGCAAACTAAGGAGGAATTAAAAAACAGCAATTTGAAACAGTAGCTAAATGGACAATGCTGCATGTTAAACCAGCCCTAGAAATTCCTGATAGGGAGTGTGGGAAAGTCAAAGTTTGACCTTGGTGTGAGTTGTCATGAAGAAACAAAGAGATGTGGTCATTTACTCAATCTCACTGACCTTCCTGCCCTTTTATGTAAATCCAATATTAGGGCCATGGGTTGGTTTTAAAGTGTTCTTTAAGTTAATTGACTTGAACTTGGGAGGCCAGATGAGGTTGAGAGAGAAAAATCCTGCAAACCAGCTTTTATACTTTACTGGGCTTAAAGGGTTTGAGTGGCCTATACCTCTCCAGTCACTGCACTTTGTAAGGGCCCCGAAGGCATCTCAGGATGACAGCTTTTGAGCCAGAAACTGGCAGTAAAACAGAACAGTCATAATTGACCTTTATTCACTTCTTAGAGATAATCCTCACTCAGGTTTTGACTTTTTTGTTAGAGCATCAGTTTTCCTAATGTTTACATAAGACTTGTATAGATTTCTCCTCCACCTGAGGCTTTAACCCCGGTTGTAGAGATATATACCAAAATGTGTGTTTTAGCGTGCATTTGTGGTTGTGCTGCTCCAGCGTGGCTCAAGACCTGAAGTGACAAAGGCCTAGTGAATGTCTGACTCACAGACAACTGTCAGCATTCAATGGGCTGGATTAAGTTGGAGCGCAGAATCGAACGCACCCTGACATGTTGACATGTTCTACTAAGTGCATTTCAAGGTGGATTTATCCTGTTTGCTCCATTGTGGAGGGACCAAAGAGACACAACTGCTAAATGGAGTTGTATTCTGTAGACAGGGAGGGCAGTGTCTGGGTTAGGACTGACACTGTCGTCTCTCTCAGGGTGAATGTGGCTGGTGTGGATCCTGAGGAGGTTCAGGGCTTTCTGAGAGCCCTGTCCTTAACCAAACAAACACGATGGAATTTGTGCCATTGTTGGAGCTAAAGGCTGAGTGACAGGGCTGCATAACAGGGCTGCCTGTCAGCAGAGACGAGTCAGGGTCAAAGTGTGACCACTCTTTGTGACACTAGTACCACCAATGATGAGCATATTACATTATATAAACAATGGTATGAGTAATGTAGGTTTATCCTTATTTAAAAGAAAGAACATACACTGAGCCCTGACAGCAGACATAAAAACTTTAATAGTAAATAAGTGGATTCTGTTGGTGTTGTACAAATAAATAGTATATAACAATGCATTAACAGAAAATTATACTTCTTTATTTACAATAGTAAAGTTGTTAGCCAGTTTACATCAGACCTACACTCCCCAGTTTAGGGCTTTAGTGCAGGTCATCATTAGCTGGCTAACCTGAAAGATGAACCCTGAACCCCTGCGAGACACAGATTATGACACACAAGTTTACAACTCCAGAGGCCACAGTGTCAACAGCAACAATAGGAAAATCATTTTAAGGTAGACATATTTGTCAAGTTAAAAAATGGCCCTTACTTTTTGCAAATGTACACACTGTATAAAATAACAGAGCAGCTAAGCGAGAACTGAAAGGAAACGGAGGGTTTAAAGCAAACAGACATTACAGTTACACCAATGGTCTCAATGACTTCCCTCATGTTGCTGTGGGCCCGTCTGGGGTCTCTGAAGTGGCTCGTTAAGCACAGGAACACAGAGTCAATTACCACGAGCAAACACTGTGCTGCCGCTCGGACTGTGGGGCTCCACCGGTTGGCTCTGTCCATCCTCCTGCCAGCCTGCCCCCCTTCACCTTGAGGATCAGGCCCTTGCCGTGCAGCGCCACAGCAGTGAGCCCTCCGTGCTCAAAGTGATAGAGTCAAGCTGTTCCTGCTGAGTGGAGGTCAGGGTCCTTCAGTCAGCGCCTCGGCCCTGAACATAGCACATAGGAATCCCCCATGGTCCCTCCCCAAACGAACTAAAACTCAGCTCTACTTCTGCTTAGGCCCAGGTCCAAATAAACCTAAGAGTTCCTCCATTCTCTCTCTCCATCTCCAGACACGCTGTCACTCCCCTCATCGGACCCATTCATCAGACTGGACAGATTAGACTTCAAATAAACTACTCCCACCATTCTGGTCCACCAACTTTTCAAAAACCTGCATATTGACAGCACTACTCCTTTTTCTAACACAAAAACTGACATTGCTTGAAGGTGCCAGCACAGATGAGGATTATATAAAATTCACAACCATTGTTTGTTCTTTAATAATAATCACCTTATTATTGGACGACTATTTAAAGCATTTCCATTTAACTCTTCCATTTAAATAAAATTACGCTATATAACCAGCCTATATATCAAGTTTTTCACTATGAATATAGTACTTATTTCTGTCTGATTAAAGGTCTCATGTTTTATGCTAGTGTTGCCCAAAGGCAACATGAAAAACAGGAGGTCAACAGTGCCATCTTTAGGTAAAACTTAGTATTGTGGTTAAGAGAAAGCTCAGCTGTCAGCAGGTTAGGATTGCTGTCTCCCCGTTATGTGGTATCACACATCTTGCCATCAGCTGGGTTATTCATGCCCTAGTAAGGAGCAGTGTGTGTTGGGAAAAGAAAGGGCTCTGTGGTTAGCTGGACTCGTAGTGGACCTAAACAAACTGGGCTTCCCTGAGTCGCTTTGGACTGGCTGACTGACATAAGCCCGCTGACTGTTTGTGTGTGTCCATGGGAAATGGGGCGGTGTCGCTGTGCTGAAGGCCCTGGGGCCATCCATCAGTGTCATGGGGGTGTGGAGGTGTGTGGAGGGGTATGGTATGTGTCACCTCCAAGACTAATGGACAGGAAGTACAGCCAGAGAAACAACAATATTTGCAGAATACATATTCAGAAAAAAGTTTGGGTTCAAGATACGTTACCTCTATGATTTCAACAAAGCCCTGAGCATGGCCCACAATCCTGATTGATGAACCTGTTTATTTAAAACAAGATCACTTTGAGGCTTGCATTTTTGAGGTGGGTCTTACTTGCTATGTTGGCATGATGATTCCATTACAATACTCTGGAGGCCAGATACTATGTTGTAGTTATATCAGACCCAGAGAGAGAGAGAGAATGAGAGGACTTCCATTTCTTATCACTGAGGAACCCTGTGTGCTCACAACAGAGGCCGAGGGACTTTAACCTCAGCAGCCTGTGACAGTGGCGTCCAGACCAGAGCGCTTTGTGATGTGGACTTTGGTCACCTCCTCGGCACAGGTGGGATGGATGCCTACTGTATTTAAGAGGTCAGAGAATGTAGCTCCACATCTAGTTTAAAAATGAAATGTGTTTTATTAATATTATTTAGGTATTCAACTCATTACACTAACATTAATGTATGTAACTTACTGAAAGCCCAGAGCAAAGCCTTGTGTGACCTCTCCTGCATTTGGCCCAGTAAAGTGCAAACCCAGAATCTTCTGCTGTCCAGCACGCTCACAAACAACCTGCCGATTAGAAACAGCACAGAACACATGTGCTCAGACTCAGAGGAACCCGGGGCCTGCCAGCATTGTAAAACTGTTAATTTATTGAGTAAAAAAAATTACATTTCAGTGCAAAGTCTGAAACACAAGAAGACCCATCAAAGCTACTGTCAAAAGTCTTGGGTATCAACATACCTTCAAATAACACTGGCTGGCATCACGTTCTGCAACAGTAAATTCCAGAGGCTTGTAGAAAGCATGGTAGACCTGTTAATATTTAGAAAATAAAACTATATAAAATCTGCATAAAAATGTAATAATATTTATGGTTTTATTATCAAATGTAAATTTTACAATTTAACCAATAGAGCTGATTCTTCATAAAAAAAACACAAAAGAAATTTAAAGAGCAGATGACAGTCACTTTTATGAAAGTTAAGACAGTCTGCAAATGGCTACAAAAACATTACATGACCATCACCTAGTCATAATGTATATACAAAATATGTGTAAACTTAAGAAGAAATCTAAAACATCTTTTCGGGCTCTAGTAGGATATGACTTTCAAACCCTTTTACTGGAGATGTGAGTGTAGGTGTGAGCTATCAGACAGCCGGCGTGCCAACACAAGTTGCAAGAGCCGCGCAGCTGTTGGAGGCCAGTGGTGCAGCGTCTTCTCTGATCTAAGCGTAGCTGTCATCACACCATACACACCTCAATCAGGCCTCCTGCTCTCCTGTCACTCACAAACGGGAGCCCCACCTTGCCAGCAAAACCGTTTAACACCGCTGTGTGCAGGTGTTGGCTAGTATTTGGAACGCCACTTATGTACACATGTTACATATGTGTCTTTAGTCTGTTGATTGGATTGTGGAACAATGTATTTTATAGACAGTAACCATTCAGCATCATTACCTCTAGGCTGTCTTTTCCATATCGTTGTTCAGCCTCCTCTTCAGACAACCCCACACAACCATATTCAAGAGGGGTAAACACTGTTGTCGGAACCTGGCAGGCAAAGAGACAACTGTAATATTATTATAATTTGTTGTTAGTAATTTTTTTAAGTTTCGACTTTCCACCAGCTGTCATTTATTTTACATTTGACATTATATTGCATAATCACAAAACCATAAAAAGTTTATTGCTTAATTAATTAAGTGTTGTCTATACTTAATTAAATTAAGTGAACTTGGAATGCCTTGTCTGTATTGTAACAAGTATTACGTTGTATCATCAAACACTAAAATATCTCTTGTTGATTAAATGTATGCAGTCCAATATATACAGCACCAGATCTGTGATTGAGAGTGTCTTACCATGTCATAGTTCATATGCTGAGTTGTCTGACCAGCAAGTCTTCGGGCAAGGAGTTTTCCAGCTTTAATGGCAGTAGGGGTCAATTCTGGACGACCCTAAAAATAAAACAATAAAATAAAAATTACTTGTTGAAGGCCATATGCCTGTACATATAGTCACTGTGTCAAGGGTTGTCTGCAGCCCAAAGATAACTAGAATAGATTTCAGGTGACCATAAATAATAGAGGTAAAACAATAAAAAGTGGTACAGTATGATTAATTTAAGCATGTAACTCCTGTAAAATTATACACAAACTGTGCAAAACGGTTAAAACATCTTTCATGATTACAAAAATACTTTGGTGTTATTCGTTGTTTTGTCAAGAATGCCTGCATGTTGTACACACACACACACACACACACACACACACACAATTGTACATTACCGGAAACAGTAATGCTGCAGGGCAATACTAAAGGAATGACTTAAACCTGTGAAATCACCAGCTTACATCCTGTTGTCCAAAACATCTCTGCACGTACGTATGAGCATTTGTCCCGCTGTATTCAGTTTTAAGAGTTTACACGGCAGACAGCGTGCGTCATTTTAATGCATTTCTTGGCGCTTGCACAGTTGTTAATAAAACAAACAAAAATGACAACAATGCATTGGACAAATTGATGGAGATATCTATCCTCCGCCTCAGGAAAAAAAACTTCCCGCTGCTGTGAAAAGCTGACAGACAGATTGGGGTGAAGTACGACTCATCAAAGCGAGCTGTCAGTCTAAAAGGTGTGTGCGTGTATGTGTGTGTGAGGCCTAGCAGGCAGGAAGGAAGCACACAGCTGGTTGTGTTGAAAAAACAACAGTGCCATTACATACAGCAGGGATTGCTAGTATATAAGTGAATGTATCTCAGATATCATCAATAGATAATGTTAGAAATTAGCTTTCTGTTTACAACAACAATAATGTACTTTGAAAGAGCCTGAGTACAAATAAGTAGTATTGACATATCTAAAGATTATTTAAGCAGTGATGTTGAGTTTTACTTCAAACGTCCAACATTTTTGTTAGTTATGTTAGCTAGTTATTAGTTGTTCCAAGAGTAATTCACTACATATCGAAGGGACTGGCACACATATTGGTGAAACATACTTCAGTGGGGTCTGTGTAGTAATTCCTTATATATATATTATAATATATACAGTAGTTTAATTCTTCTGCATTTAATCTTTGCTACTTTATTAGAACTTAACTTTGTATTGTCTATCATTGATCTTACCTCACCAATATCACCAAAAGCATAGATGTTTGGCACAGAGGTTGATTCGTCAGCACCAACAATTATTTTCCCAGTCTCTTTGTTGAGTTCAACGCCAAGCTTGTCAAGGCCTAGTGCTTTTGTTTCTGGGGCTCTACCTGAGGGAAAGAAATGAACAAAATACTACATTACAAAGGGGGAAAATATGTGGGAGAGACACACATTAACAATTCCCACATATACTTTCTGTACTTTCTGGTGCAGTGTGTACAGTGGAATATAATCATAAAAAACTACAAAAACAAAAGGAATATGCATGTATAAAAATGAAACATCTCTATACCTCTATACCTCTATACAAGACAATGTATTCAGATTTAGATAATCAGGTATTTATTGTCATTTTATATAAATGACAATATTTATCTTCTTTTTTTTCTGATTTAGTATAAGAAAAAAAAGAAGATAAGGCGTTTCTTTGTCCCAAAAGGGGGAAATTCCATTCGCCTAATCCTTCTGACGTGCATGTTTTGAGATTGAAGGAGAAAACCACATGATAAAAAAAGTTTTTATCGGCATGGAAAACTAATAAAACTAAAAAAAAAAAAAACAGTAAAGTGGACAATCTAGCAGCTGATAATTTGGGAAAAGACTCTCCATCAACCCCAAGGGACAGTCTAAGGTGCGATGTATGACACTTTCTGGGGGACAGTTGACTGATGCTGTCGACACAGCATCTCCATGGTGACGCCGTACGGACCACACGCTAGCCCCTGCCTCTCTGCCGCCCCTCACAACCTGCCTGGGTAACATAATAAACAGCGGACCCTGAGCTACCCATGTAGATGCTATCGGACGGCAAAAATAACAAACCCGCAAGACCCTTTTCCTGGCTGGAGCCATACCCCCCTCGGCTCGAGCTGGGGGGCTACAGGGACCTGTCTAATACTCCGCCGCATGGGTGGCTGAAGGATATAGAGCGCACACAAGAGTAGATATTCCCAAATGTGGGAGCTCTTGTATTCTGTAACTCAAAAAACAGCCTGGTATTCATGACATATTTTCATTGGTATGCCTGGTTCAGTTGATTTTACTATACAGAGATCCCCCCAGAACTTGGTAGTTTAGGTGGTCATTTTTGCTTTAAGCATCTACCACCTTGACTAGTATTTATAAAAGCTTTTTACCCAAAGCCTTTATTACCTTACAACCATAATTAACTTTGTGTGGCCTTTGAGAGGAGCAAATTCTGTGTATAAATGACATTACTACAGCAAGCTCATAGTATTAAAGAACTCGGAGTTGGCTATCACTTTAACAAAAACAAACATTTCAATAATTTTAATTAACTTCACAGAAAAAAAATAAAAGTGGCCTATAGTATTGCAAATTGTAAATAGAGTCACAGTGTGTCTATGTGCAGCTCAACTGAGAAGAGAACAGAGCAAAGTGAGGCCTGATAGAGAAATAGTTGGAAAACACACACACACACAGGCCAGTCTTGTTGTGACACTAGAAGGAACTGCCAGGCCAATTAGCCACAACAACACTTTTAAGTGGAATAAGTCTGAATAAAAAATGGAATATATTAAATAATATTGACATTTAAAAATAATTACTATTTATATTAATTACATTTTATTTTAGGGTACTTTAAAAGAATGATATTAGGCCAGATAGTAATTCAAAGGTTCGATATTATGGAAAATCTACTTTTAACATTTAATAACATATCTGGAGATACATATCTGGAGAAGATCTGTGTTCAGTGGTGAAGACTTTATTTACATCCCAGAAAAATTAAAAAAATGTGTCCTGACTTGAAACAGGGACAGTAGCTGTAAAGAAAAAGCTTTACAGTTTATAGCTCTTGAACCATTGTAAGGCTATATTTAAATGATACATTTTTCTTTTAAAAAATAAATGCAATTAACTTTTTGTTTAAAATGTAAAACTATTTTGGCATGCAAATTTGCTGCCAATTTTTTTTTTCACCGGCTTGGTGAGTGATACATACATAGATGGAAAAATAAACAAACAAAAAAACTTATAATGACATCCTTGAGTGCACGGAGGAAGCAGACTTATGTGTCCACTGTCTGTGCTCAGACAGGAAAAGTGGAAATGTTGTGTTTCCTGGTGTGTTATTGAGGGTACACCTGGACAGGGGAGCGGCCATGGCTCCAGGAAGGAGCAGGGGAGGCAAGAGCATTCAGGAGGATGAAGAGAGCCCCTGATACTGTCCTGGAGTCTGAACAGAGCTTTAATAACTCCACTGAGGCCCAGACCCTGACTGGCCTCTAGTGTAAGGTCACAGTTAAGGGAAATGGCCTTGTGCTCATAACTCTTGCAACAGACATCAAAGGGCAGGAGGCCATATTCTTGTAGTTTCTCACTGAACTGTCTGGGAATATAGGGCAAAATGGGCACACCGGGTCACTGTTTTCATATCATGGTTTCCAAAGGTATTCTTTGGAGACTATACTTTATTCAAGAATTCCAAATAGGTCCAGGATTTAACAGTAATTTGCCAGAACAGTAATTTAAACATAATCTGCTGGGCCCGACTTTATAGGTTGTAGTTTTTTTTTTTTACATGTTTGACAATATCTGGTTGAAATCATAGAATACAATAAAATAATCCTTCTCTAATGTATCTGAGCAGCTGTGTCCCTATCTGGACACTGATGTTGTGTTGTCCGTGAACAAAAACAGGTGTAATTTTGGTTTTAACATTTGAGACTAAATTAAATCAATGCAAGAAATGGACACTTTCACTAGGTGATATTGTGATAAATACAAGAGAACCAATAATGCACTACACTACTTAAAATAATAGACTTAAAAATATGAATGATAAGTAAATAGACAAATTCACAAAACAATTATGTCATATGTGTCAGAGCAGCTGCTGATGACAGTGAACAAACATGACTCTCTCGTCTCACGCTGAGAGAACCAGAGTACAGTCACGACAAGGAAAGACCCACGTCATCTCAGCGGAGGGGTCACACACATCCTTGTCACTGTCACACGCAAAGGGCCAAAAACCCTGCCATACAACACAATGGGACTAATACAGCTGGGGAAAGAGTGGCAAAATAATGGCTGCATAGATGAATAAGGGCTGGCAGCAATAGCAGGCTGAGACATGAGGGTAGGACTGGCAGTGACAGATGCAGGGTTGGTTTCCGCAGAGCTGATAGAACATGGTGACCCTGTGCCTGGGTGCATCCTGCCCTGCTCCACCACTGAGGCAACACTTCCCTGGCCATCCCCATCACTCAGGCTTTATTACTTTGTTTTTAGCCTTTATTCCGCTGCTATACGCTGACACAGCACTAAATGAAGGGTGGAATTAAAAAGAACTGCTACAAGGACAATAAATAGATTTATGTGTAAAGTGCATTATTAAACTATAATTTGGCTTGGAATAGATGATATTATTGTTTTCTACATTTTATCTTGGAAACAAATAACCATATATAGTGATATTTGTGAATTAATTATTCATAGATT
>JAVQKG010193202.1:0-19098 GCA_036025885.1 Hypseleotris bucephala
GTAAAACTTGAGCAATGCTAAGTCACATATGGCACCAGACATAATGCTAGTATGGAGTCTTATCAACCACTGAGGGAAAGAAAGTCTTTACTGATGCTGCTACCTGAGTATAACTTACATTTAAAATTATTATAGTCGGCCATAAAGCAAAAATCCTGTCTACAGACCATAACGTCATATGAGTGAGGTCATTACTTACCATGGGCCCCGATTCTCCTGGATGGCCTGGATCACCCTGAAATAGAAATACACAAAAACTGCATCAACACCAGCGTCCAAATAAGCTTGCATGACTTCTAAATCCATTGCAAACTAAAGTTAATTCCAAGTTTCTGGTGCAAACTGTATTTTCCACATTATATTTGCACTCTTTGGTTCCTAATGCAGTACGAGGGGCTGCCAAATAGGGCTTAGTATTGTTGAGCTCATGTGTGGAGTTGGCTGAAGGCAGTGATCACGCTGTGCCACCTGTACACATCTCCAAAAACAGACGCCTAATCTATTCACTGTGGCACGCACGCTCCAGGATTTCTCAACAAAGACATCAGACAGAAAAAGTTACATCCAAGTTCAACATTTTCCACTTTTTATTTTAAATCTATATGTCTAGCTTTGGGTGATTTACAACATCAAGCACACACGATTTAAAGGGGAGATATGTGTTTGTAAGCTAATTTAGTTTGTTAAACACATTACCAATTATCATTCATTCAACCTATGCTTTACCTGTTAGGGGCTATGGGTGGTTGGAGTCTATTCCAGTAACTATGGGCCTTAGGCGGGGTACACCCTGGACAACGGCCAGTTAGTTGCAGGGCTGACACTGAGACATACACAGACAGGTGGACAATGATTCACTCTCAAATTCACTGACTAGGGACAATTTAGATTAATCAATTCTTCTAACATATACGAGCTGTTGTGTTCTTTTTCCCATTAAACCATGCTCTAAGGCCCTCTTTTCCCCTGTTGGCCACACCCATTTCACTACTACAGCCAACACACACAATGGTAAGGACTTCTATCTATCTAGAAAGGTGAATTATTTTAACACAATCAGATTAAGAATAAAAATGCAACTGCAAGTACGTTTTTGATGAGGAAGCAACACTGTAACAAGCTCAAAAACGTAAAGTCGACTAAGCATAATAGGTCCCCTTTATCATCTTGCAAAAACAAATCAAACTTTTAACACTTTTCTTTTAGGCTACCACTGGAAATGCTGACAACGCCGCCCGCCACTGACTTGGAAGCAAACAGACAAACAACACTTAATATTTTTTGCACTCTCGCTCTGAAAATCTGCCAAGACAATATAAAGATCATCTGAATCCAATGGAAAGTTTATGGCTCTATGTAACTGACAGGCTTTTTCTTTTATTCTTTCAAACACAAGTGAAGTGAACATAAAGTAGGGCTATGGCAAAAATAGACTTGAAGATGTGGAAAATGTTATACTTAAAAAAACAAGCACACAAACATAAATCTATGATGCAGTCTTGTGGGAGGATGTTCTTGGTTAGCTGAAGATATTAGGGCAGCGAAGTGAGATGAGCATTATTATAGGGCTAAACTTTAAGGGTCTCAAGTTCAACTGCAGAAAAATACACTAATAGACATGTTGCTTTGTCTAGTCTCTGCCTTTGTTAAACTAGGCAGTCACTGAAGCAAAGTTTTTATAGACAAATGTTAGCATGAACTGAGTTAACCCAACACAAAACACAGTTAGATTCTTTCCATTAGTGGTCGAGAGTGCCTATAACCTTTCCCAACAACTATGGTTTTTAGACAAGATACATCAGAGTTACAGTATACAGTATACCTTCTGAATCTACAAACTTGCATTACACTGAAAAACATTCATAATCTGTGAATTCAACTCACATTGACTACTTCACATTGATACAATTTAAGAAAGAGCAACATTTTATTTTTTTCAGTGTATAGGATTGGCTGGCTTGAAGACAGAACTAACGTTCAACGTTCTTGTTGAGACTCATAAGTATTGACCCCTCTTCCTCCATGCCCCCGATTAAAAGTTACATACCTCTTCATTATTTAAATCTACAAACTTGTATTATTCCTGGAACAATTGGAAGTATAATGAATTCTATTTAAATACTCTTACCGGTAGACCAGGCACACCTCTGGGCCCATCTTTGCCCGTGTCCCCTGGAGGCCCCCGGGGTCCTGGTGGTCCCGGTGGTCCAGGCGGTCCTGGTGGTCCGGCCTGGCCCTGGTCTCCCTAAAGAGTAAGAAAATATATTAGGACATGATTAAAGTTTGATATTGTTGGATGCATTAAGACTTCAACCACAGTAGACTAAAAGGACTAATGAGAATATAGTGGGTGGCAATGGACTACCTTGAAAGCTAGTACAGGGTTGAGACTTATAGTTGATGTTAAAACAATAAAGATGTAACAGTAATTGATTTGATTTTCTGCTGACAGGATAATCTTGTAAAACATATGTGATCCAAAATACACTAAATGAACTCAATTGACTAAGCACTAAACGGAAAAGGTGCATTTGTCAATATAACTGTATAGCATGGAGGCCTAATAGGCTTACTGTGTGGTCTAAAATTAACTTGTAATTGTGAACATTATAAAAGCAATGACTACAACATACAACATTACCCTAAACCTGGCATTATAAATACTGCCCTTAAATAAAGTACAAAAACAGTACATGTGCCTGACAGGTTTGCATGTTAACTGAAGAATGCACAGGGAAAAAGTGAATTGGTATAAAATGGCAATGACAATATTTTAAATTACTACTAGACATTATAAAGACATTATGTAGTTTATGTAGGCATAGGTTTGCACACTACCACTGTAATGCAATTGGAAACTTGAAAAATGCCAGAAAATGTTTTTAAAATTGAGTGGACAGACATACAGAGGATAGACATAGGCACTACCTTAATAAGACGTCTCTTTATGAGCTGCTGATCAGCGGAAAGAAAGCCATGATTGATTTTAGGGAAGACCATCTGAGCAGGTGTGTGAGGTCAAAAGGTTGTAGGTCAGAGGTGAAAGAAGATTGAGGAAGTCCCAGAAGAAATAGAAAAAGGAAGGAAGCAAATGGAAAAAGAAATAGTCTGTTAGAAAAAGACTTCATGAAGACTACTATCCCAGCGCTTTCACATATAAGAAATGCACATTTTTCAACTGAAGAGGTGGTTAAGTTCGGAAGTTTGAGCTTATATTTTGGCATTAGGGCCTATAATTACCACTTCAGGGGTGCAAGGGCGCCACAGCTTGATTCGCGGTCCCCAGAAAAATCTTATTTTGTGCAAGCGCTGTCAACATCGCGAAGCTGCTAAGTCCGACCCGAAAGCTGTGCACACTGACTGAGCTGAGGTCAATTTTCTTCCTTGTTTCTGTCAATGCCTGTATTTTTCTGCTAGTGTCCATTGGTATTAAGTGGCTTCATCTATCATTAAAATAATCCTCAAGGCCATATTGTTGGATAGAGGGATTTGTGGTGAGCCATGGGCATGGGGTTTAGAAAAATATTTTGCCACTTGGGTTGTTCCTATTCGAGTTCCTTCCATTCATTTTTGTGTCAAGCCAATAAAGTTAGGCGGGTTTTGTTGTAGTGAGCTGTAAATTACTCGGTTATAAGAGAAGCTTTTGCTTACAATAGGGCACCTGATTTTGGCAACAAACAAAAATGGAATCCCATATATAAAGAAAAAAGAAGTCAATTGGCAAGCTATGAAAATCATGTTAAAGTCACATAAGTTTAGTAGTGCCAAATAGGAGTGGTAGTGGCAGATCTCTAAAGATGGCCAGTTACAGTAAATTTAAGCTTTATTAGTTTAAACTGCTGTTGTGCAAAACACACTGAAAATATAAATGATTTTGTGTATTTGTGTCACTGCTATATGAGGTGTGTATGCCATGTCGCCACCCGTCTGCCCCAGGGCGTATGTGGCAACAGAGATAGTTTACCACCAATGTATTGCAGTGAAAGGAAAGAATAATAAACTCAATTGTGAAGCAGGTTGGTGTAGTTCTATTCCAGCTTCAAGCAGTTCACAATGCAGTTGTAAATAAACAATGAGCTCAGATGCACTGGGGAACAATCTAAGTGGCAATATTAATAATTTCCAATCAATATAAATATTATTTGTCTATTCAGTGTGTGCTGCTGTAGGGTCGGACTGAACAGCGAGTCTACACCACGACAAACCTTGACAGTCAGGATTTGATTGCTGTGTAAAGCAGCCAGTGTAGGCAGACCGGGCAATCCCTGAAGACAACAAACAACACAACATGGAACAACACAAAAGTGCACACATCAAATTAAAACATTACATAACCGCAGAAAGGAAAATCATCACAAATTATTTTAATTGGTGTTTAGACAACAGAGAAGGGAGGGCAGCATGCAGGCTGGAATCCACACAGACACTTAAAAATGACAACTGGTTTAGTCCTGTTTTAGACCTTGTTGCACCCAGGTCTAATCCTGGTTTAGACCTATTTTAAACCCTGGTTTGGTTCTGGTTTCTGCCACTTTTTGGACAGGTTTAGTCTTGTTTAGTCTGGTTTGATATTGTTTAGACCCGTAATTGCCAGGGTTAATCCCTGGTTTAGATCTGTTTAACCCCAATTTAACTGTGATTAAGACCAGGTGGATTACTTCTAGTTCAGACCTGGTGTAATCCCTGGTTCAGTTCTGGTTAAGTTCCTGGTTTAGTCCTTGTTTAGTCTCTTTTTTACATGGTTTCATCCTGCTAAATTGCCAGAGTAAAACACTTAGTAAGACCAGGTTTAAATCTGGTTTTGGTCTGTATTAGTCCGACATTAGCCCTAGATTAATTCTAGTTTAGCCTTAGTTTAGACCTAACCTGGTTTAGTCCCCAGAGTTCTGCATGGGTGGGATTCACACAGACACTTGTAAATTAACCAAGATCCAATAAAACAACATGTAAAGCTTGTTTGAACTTGACCAAGGCAAACATTTAGAGTTGCCATGTCCAAGTTTATTTTCCAGCATAAAATTGTAGCGCTGTGACCGTCATGTTCAGAGACAAGCGAAGCATTTCCTGTTGTTGTCTTTCCAGTAAACAGTGGCTACAGAGATGATTATCACAAAACAGACTTTGAGCTAAAACATTTGGAGTCATTTGAAGTTTTTGAGACTAAAACATTTCCTGAAAATCCAATTAAATCGTTGCCAATTGTCGCAGAGACAGATGTGATCCACCCGACACAAAAGTCAACAAAGACATAAAATCGAGAGTGGATGGTTTATAGATGGATGCCAAGTTTAAAGGGACAATATTATGCTTACTCTTCTGAGCTTTTTACCATGTTAAAATGTTGCTTCAAAAAAGAAAACATAGCCAGATTGCATGTTTTATTAATCCTGTATGCTGAGGCACTGACCTTCTCAAGAGCTGAAAAAAAATGGTTTCACCTTTCTATGTAAATAAGTGAAGCCAACTTGCTACTACTTTACATTGTTTGACCAACTGCTCCCAACAAGATGTTTTCAATATAAAAGCATTTCTTAAGTTACAAAATGTGAAATGCTAACCTAGAAGCAAGCTAAATTAAATCAAAAGGTTTGGAAAAATAATGCATAATATGGCCCCTTTAAACTATAATCTTATTGCATTTTATCATATCCAGATCTCTGACATTGACAAGTCTTTTATGGTCACAGCGCCACATGCTTTGTCTTAATCTTAACAGCTTCGTGCATGCATAAAAGAGGTTGAGTGCATTTCAATTCCTGGTTTTGATTGTTTATCTTAAAGCCCCAGGTTCAGACTTTGTTGAACCTGAATTAAGTGTTTTGCAAAGACTGGCACACTCACATAAACATGCCCTGCGAGAGTTCGATCTGGAATTATATTCAAGCCTCCGATAAAATCTACCCATTTCTAAACACGGCTCGGGTGCCATCCAAAGATAATGTAAAAAGCATGCATCGTTAAAATATATGGCTTTCAATGAAGGCGGGTTTAATTTAAGGGATATGCCTAGGCTGCAGACAATTGTCATGCTGTGGGTTGAGTGAAAATAATTCTCAAGATTTTTATAACCTCAAACAAGACAAAAGGGAGAGTATATGATGTATTATGATGGGAGAATTGGCTGGCATAAATCAAATGCTGGCAATGGACTATACCAGTGGTTCTTTAGTCAGGCTGCTTTTTGTGGGGCAAAAAAGCACTGATTTAGATCTGGTTTAGCTCTGGTTTAGACCTCTCTCTCTTCTTTTTACTGAAGCTTCGGTCTACACTACTTGGGCAATTTTCCCAAACTACAGCTAATGACTGTATTACTGTATAAGAATAACTAAGCAACTATCAAAATGACTTGAAATATACATTGCAATACAATAAAAGCAAACTGTACATGCATTTCAGCGTCATCCTTCATATGACCTCATGGACAAAAGACAAATAATTATTTAGGGGGGTTGCATATTTTCTTAACTGCATATGCACAGTTAATTGGGGCCTGATTTCTCTCATCTGTTGCCAAAATCAGAACCACCTCCACCCTTGAGTCTATGCTGACGTGTGAGAATGATAATGACATGTGGTTGATGGGGGATCCTAACCAGTCACATGGTTTAGTCCTGGTTTAGATCTAGTTTAGACCTGATTTAGTCCTGGATTCAGTCACTGCAGATGTATAAGTGTGAGAATAAAATCCTCATACAATCTGTCCTGGTTTAGACCTAGTTTAGTCCTGGTTTAGACCTGCTTTAGTCTATGTTATCGTCTTTGCTAAAGTCTGTGTGAGAATGATAAATACCTAGTCACACAATCACAGTATTTAAGACCTGGTTTTGTCCCAGTTTAGACCTGGTTTAGACCTAGTTCAGTCCTGGTTTAGACCTAGTTTAATCCTGGTTTGTATAAATATTCTGATGTCTATGTGTGAGAATGATAATGACGTGGGTGATGGGGAGTCCTAACCAGTCACAGATTGCAGTGTTTTGCTTTTCTTTTTCCAGAGCGGATGTGTGTTGTTTGAGGAGGAACGACTCATGGCCTGCAGCAAGACGACTGTTACTGTAGTAAACAAAAAGACGTATATGAGCAGGGTTCTCCACAAATGTTAGTCTATGAAGGAAAAAGTGCTACATTGAAATTTAGTTTGAGACTAACAGGGTAAAAATAAGCTTAAGTTCGTTTTTTATCCAGGCTTAGACCCAGTTTAGGTTTGGCTTAGCCCTGGTTTAAACTTGTTTTCGCTCAGTCCCTGGTTTAGTAATTTTTTGCTTTTTATTGCACTAATTCTAGCTTTAATTCTGGTTGAATCCAAGGTATTATCCTAGTTTAGCTCTGGAGTCCTGGTGTTGCCCCTTTTTTGACCTGGCCTAAACTTGTTAAAATCATTTAAATAAAGTATGTAACAGGGGTGGAAAAATATGATATCCCAATAGTACCACGCCACAATAATAATTTTGATATTCAATCACAATTTTAGTTGGCTTTGTATTTTTGTCTTTGACTACTGCTATCCACACTCACATTTTTACAGTAAAAACTACATTAGGGAGCAGAGCATAACTGAATACACTGTTGCACAATTCAACAATCAGCTGTCCTAACTTAAAATATTTTATCGCCATATTGTATTGCCATATTTAGTAAAATAAAACTGATTACATTTGTATACAAGACTAAATGAAATATGCTATAGCCTTATGAATAAATGGGAAAAATCGTAAAGAGACAATGAAATGCAGTTGTCACATAGGACACCAGCCAGAATCATGCATCTACTTCTCAACCACACCAAACAAGGCCAGCATCTCAACCAGCTTTGAGTGGCCACAGTTGTTTGGAGAAGCTACATATACAGATGGCTTTAATGTATTTAGGAGAAGAGTGATACATTTAAATGAAGCCTCAGTTTTGGCGTCAGGATCATGCGTCAAATTTATCTCATTTTAAGGCTTCTGATTTCAGCTGCAAACAATAAGAGACTGTCTTTGTTCACAAGTCCAGAAAGTCAAATCCGGGAAATTGCATAATGCTATTGCTAGAGGAAAATTGTCAAGTGATTAAAATTGATAATGCAGTACTGTGCAAATGTTTTAGACCTGGTTTAGCTCCACAAATATGATCTCAACATCTCAAAGTCTGTCTGGGATGTGCATAAAGAGACAGAAAGATGTGAGCAGCCTAAAAACACTGATAAAATGGTGGAAAGAGCCTACGGGTGGACTTTGGAAGGCATAGTGGTCACATGATTGGATTTACATGTTTCTTCTGAATGCTTACTTTGTATTTTTTTTAAACTAATGAATTAAATAAACAAAAATAAAGGGTATATTTTCAAAGCTAGTTTCATAACCGCCTTTAAACCTGCCTAAAACATTTGCACACTACTGGTTGAGACAAACAGCCCTTGACAAACCTTTGGTCTGCAGCTGTAGCCAAGTCCATATTTCAAGAGGACCACACACCTTCACTGCTAACACTAAACATAATCACAGTAACTCCTGTTAATTGTATCCCAGCACAGAAACTCAATGGTGGCCACACAAGTTTGTCAAAAGTAGCCAATTTATTATTTGTTGCTTGGTTAACCTTTGACAGTTGCATGTGACCTTTGAGCTGAAGGCCAGGGGAAATGGATGACATGTGGTCAACAGGCAGCAGCAGTGTCTTTCTGGGAAGTTGTGCTGTCCAGGTGGTCACTTTTAAACTTTTTACTTTTTACATTGGGTCCTGTCAACGCTGGCATTTCAAAACAGAAAACCTTGGCAGTGTTTTGGTTGTTTTTAGACTTTTCAGAGCAAGCGCCAGTCTCACAAAATAGTTAATAGTTATTTTAAGTACAGTACTAAAACTGGTACCTCTCAACTTAGGATTTTATTAATGGGTAGGAAATTGTCTCTAGATGTCTTTTCTGTGGCCTATAAGCCAGGCTACATTTAACAAAGTCTAAATTAGATTGAAACCTAACTAGGACTAAATGAGGAGTAAACCAGGAATAGGCTGGGCCTAAACTCGGACTAAGCAGTTAGTCCGTGTTTAGGCCCATTTGAAACCAGTCTACACATAATATTCAAGGCACAAAAATCTAGCTCTAAATTAAATTTCCAAGACAACACTCCCCAGTACCACTAGAAAGACCCTATGTACCACCAGTTGTACTTGTGCCACAGTTTGAGAACCACTAAGCCACACTAACAATTTAGAAAAGGATAAGACAGGTCTCTCAAAACATAAGCACATTGGTTTGAAAACTACAAGAATGTGTTATAGGGTAAACTATCCCAGGGATGTTTTGATGTGCCAAAAGAAACCACATCTTTGGCAACTACCAGTCAATCCAATGATACATGTTCGTATTTGACTGCACTGCAATGATATTATAAATTATAGGGAACAGTGAGTGAGATGTTTCCATGTTACATTACTTTATTCAAATCAAAATGCAAATCAACGTCTTGGCTTTGTGACTTTGATCCCGAAAATCTTGGTTGCGTTGAAGAATTGAACACATCTGGTAAAAGACGCACAAAATAAGATGCTGTAAACATTTGAAAGCAATAATAATGGTCTATATACATAAAGCCAAATGTAGTGCCTTAAATGCGTTTCCAAATTGGAGTCTAACTGTTTACATGGGGCGGCATTTGGCAGAGAGCGGTGCTTAGAGGACATATTCCTGACATACTAGCTTGTTTACATGACGTCCATATGGCTTTAATTGACTCGGTGCATAGTCAATACAGAGCATGAAATGAGCTTCAATCCCAGACATGGCTATTCAAGGTCGGGCGGCACTTGTTCCAATCGCTGCTTTCATTTATTAGGGAAATCTTGCTAATACCGTTCCACCGCATTGAACTGCTAATCTAATGTGAAAAGTCAATATGGCATTTGGAGAGGGTAATATGATATACACTGGCCACTTTGTTAGGTAGCTTATAAGTGTGGTCTTCTGCTTCTGTAGCCAACCTGCTTCATATTTTGTCATCTTTCTATGATCCCAAATAAGGTTTAAAAAGGCATTTCTGCTCACAAAACTGACGCTCACTGAATATTGTATAATTTTGAAATCAGTCTTCATGAACCACAGATATTGGTGTATGATGAAAATGGTAACTTACTACTATCTACCTCCTCAATCCATCTATTGGCTTTATGCAATGTGATAGTCCAACAGTTTAAGCTTACAAGCAGGTAAACTGGTCTATCTAATAAAGTGGCCACTATTGTCTTTCAAGCTTCTTTAGCCGTTCAGTTGTGATTTGTAGCTCATTTGTACCTGTTAGCCGAAACGTTTCTGTAAGTGACATTAAATGAAACGATATGTTGAAGTGGGCAGCTTATTTATTTACCTCTCTTAGATGAATAGGTCTTGGCTGGCGACTACTACAAGTCTGCTGTTTCTGGCCCATAAATCACCCCACTGATAGTGACAGATGACTCCATTTCCAGGGTTATAAGGGTACGAATTATGGGCAAGACCAAGAAATTTGAACTTAACGGGATATTTTAGCCGCGTCGATCCAGCTAGAGGGCAAATTTATTTCCTTCCTGTTTGTTTGAGGTGGCTTTTAGCTTGTAAGACAATCCCAATACTTTTGTATCATTAAAAATGAAAAAGGAGGCGGAAAATGTGTAAGCAGGTTTTATTTTGGGCATAAAAATGAAGGTGCAAAGGTGTCTAGATCTCCTGTCTGCTTGAGTGTAACATTATAGATATCTACTTTATCACTGTGAGCCCACTAATCAAATTTCACAGGGAAGGTCATTTGTATTGACTTCAACTTCATAAGAAATGCTTAGATGCGCACAAGTGGCCCGAGGTTAGCTGACAAAGTTAATGGCCACAAAACTACTAATGTCTGGGTGGGCGCCAGGAACCGGGATGAGATCCATTCAGGAGATGGCCAGTTTTCCCAAATCGACAAGCCCCTTGATAATCCATTTTTTCTACTTACAGTATAAAATGCCCTAGATTTTTGATGCATCTAACACTCAAGAGTCTGAAAATATTTTTGATTATATAAGTTTTGTCTTGTCAACACAAAAGGTTCAAAACATACTGGTAATAAAATTATTCCTCCTTTATGAACTAAATTTGTTAATAAAATCTGGAGTCAGAGTCACAATGATGCCTAACCTCAATATGAATGAGTTGCAGACATTTAAAAATAACAAAACTAGCCCTGATGAAGGTAGCAGATACGGAGAAAGTTAAGTGCGTCACGTTAGCTAGTAGATGCAATCCACTTTAAACAAACCTGCGCAGTTGGTCCATTTGTAACCTTGTTCAAGAAAAATGAAGCTATGATTGCTGCTAGCTGGAGCCATTCATTTCCAATGTCTAGTGGAGCACAAAAAAGCACTTATATCTCCATTTAGAAGCTGCATTTTTATAGAAAACGTCAAACTACATCGCTAGGAATGATTAAGGCTTTTGAGCGTTGACTCAATCAGTAATTACACAGACACTTGGCTTTTGTGAGGACTTCTTATTCCTCAAAATGTCGCTTTATGTTAAATTTAAAAGGAATACAACAGCAAAAAGGGTGAAAAGTATACCGCGGCGTGCCATCCAAGATATTGCGCGTTGATTTAGAAATAAGCAGGGCTGAATTTGCTTGTTGCATTTGGCCACATGGGAGGAACACTATCCCAGGAATTTCATGCATCTCCAACCTTTTTTGTAAACAATCCTTTAACACACACATTCACATGCAAATTGAAAAGAAGTGCAGACATACCCGCGGTCCTTGGTCACCCTGATCCCCCTGAAAAAGACAAAAGAAAATTGTTTTTAGTGGGTTATACTATTGTTGAGATTTACCGCTAATGTGGCAATACAATGTAACTTTGGCTCTCTTTTGGGCTTTGGTTGAGAAAAAGCTAGAAGCCTAATTTTGACAAACTTATCAACAAAACGAAAATATTAGGTGTAGCCTAAAAGTAGGTTTCAATTTTCTAAAAATAAAGCATTAAAAAGCGTTGAGAAGTTAGCATTTGTCATGTGCGCATCTAGCTTGTATATCATTCCACTCACGTTGACAGTTTAAAGTGTTTTTGTTACCATTTAGCTTGTGTTAGCACAGCCTCTAATAGCACTTACCTGGGGTCAGCCCTATGTTCCCACCTCTCACACGCATGAGGTACCGATGTTCCCCAACATATTAACGACGTGCCCCGGCCACCGCGCGCGGCCGCCTCGAAACCCATTCGATGCATTCGAGGCCCCCGCAACTGTGTTGCGGCCGGGCCGAAGATGCAAGTATGGGCTTCGGGGAGAGAAGGCCGTGCCAAAAACGTCTGACTGGAGGATGCTTGCTTACAGTAAAACTCAAAAAATGTAAAAAATTGTACAAGGAGGAAATTTATACATTGATTTTTGATGAAAGATCCATATTGCTATTTGGCAGTTTTAGTCAATGCATTAAGTCTGCATTGCAAGATAGGGCAAACCAGCTTTAGCCTTTAGTATGTCAGCAAAGAAACTAGTACATCATTCTCTAACTTGGGTCCATAGTTTTGAGGAGATCTGGGCTTTACAAATGCTTGTAGTATTTTTTAAGACAACTTAATTGAATATTGCTTGTTCATTTGCTTCACTGCAACCTTTTAAATTATTACTAAGAACTGCTTAAGGCTCTAGAACTAGTCTAGTCCTCTTTAGCCACTTGTTCTTTTTACCCCTCTTTTTAATTGCCACATTACTTCCTGTAAGCAGCCTTTGCCTCTCAGCACTAAGCAGAGTAGTTAGCCTAATGCATTACCGGCACATGCACTTCTCCTAGCACTTACTTTGCAGCAAATGGCTATTACATCATTTGTCCCACCCTCCCTCCCTTCTCTTTCCCAAAACCTGAGACTGTTTGTCATCCAGCCCTTTCCTTTCCCAGACGCTGCTTAGCATAGTGATCAATGTCATTCTCACCAGTTCAATTCATGCACACTTTGCTCATGTGGGGTATTTAAGGCTATTAGCATGCTAGCGCTAGAGAGGGAGGGGAGGCAGTGAATGGGGCTTGAGTAGCAGGCTATATTGAGCGTGGGTAAAGCATGACACCACACCAGGACACAGTGCGAGTGGGTATTGTTGTTGTTCTGGCTCTTTTTTAAAAGGCTCTTTAGACGAGATGGCAGTGATGCTAAGAGGGTTTATGATGCAGCTCTCAGGACTGTGGAGGACTGTGTGTTTTGTGTTCGTTGTATTGGTTTAAATGTGGAGTTTGTTTGTAATAGGGTTTGCTGCCAGTGATGGGAACATTTGGGAGAATCACTTGGGTGCCAAAATGTTGCAGGTGTCCTAAAAAATAAAAACATATCTTCATGCATGAAAAAATTTAAATGATTGAATATGTTAGCTTGTATAGTATCCCACAAAAAACCTGACATTGTTAATGAAAATTGCACCTAGTAGCCTTTTTGGATGGACTTTTGGGCAATAGCAATAACTTTTAGCATACCAGTCCACCAATTTTTTTGCAGCTTTCTTCCATCGCGCAAAATTGCCCATAGTAAATAAATTGTCAGCCCTGTGACCCTTGTTGGGGCTGTTCCCTGCCTAATGCCCATAGTTGCTGTGATAAGCACCAGTCATCTGCGAAAACAAAGAAGATCTAAACATAAATGTACCCCACCTCAGGTCCAAAGTAGCAGGGATAGGCTTCAACCCTTATGCACAACTTATTTCAAGATGTACTGTCCACACTTGGATAATAATCTTGTCCAAATCTTGTGAAAATGGCTCAGGTATGGGGAACTTTCCAGCCTGTTTTTTTGTGATTACCTGAAAGGCATTAGGTAACATGGGGCTCTGCCGCCTACTGCTCCTTTTTTAGGACGGTGTGACTCACGGACACTCACGAGGCCAACCTGAAACGTGTGCTGCTGCCTGGGCCGAAATTACAGCCTCAGGCCACCTTCATGTACTGTTCAATGGTATAATTATAATCGGTGGTGGAAGCGTGGCTGCCATTCTGCGCCTACAGCCCCGGGCCACGATAGTCACACTGACACATTCATACATGGGCAATGTCGGTGAAGTGTCTAGCCCAGGGACACAATGACAGTAGGCGTTTGGGCAGGGATTCAAACCGGCGACCCTCATGGCGAACGCTTACCCTCTTTGCCACTGGTTTGGGTTCAGTCGGTGCATTGGATTATTTAGGAGAAGAGTCAGCTGATTTGTTAATGGTTAGCATAATGGTTATTGTTTATTAGCCAGCCAATGTCCTGCACATACATATTTTCTTTTGTTTTTGCTGATGGTTTTAAAATATTTACTAAAATGGGACATAGATTGGACTAATGCTTAACAGTGTTGGTTGGTAATTGGTTAATATAAAAAGGAATATATTAAAAGTGTTGTGATAGTTGAATGGTAGATAGGAGTACTTGGGGACTGCAGATGTCTAGACAGTGTCCCAGATTCACATAAAAAAATCTTTCTTTGCCCAACACTGATTGAAAATGTAATATAAATCTGACCATTATCTCTTTAATTAACTAAAGCTAACTGACTGACAAATCTATCAAGCAAAACATAACCTTCTTGGCAGCAGTGCATGATATAGATTCCAAGACATTTTAATTGTTACATTCTTTCAGATCTGGCACGCAACATGCTGACAATGTATCGGTTAGCATTGTAGCCTCACCAATAAGGGCCGTGGTATTAATCATACGTATATTCAGTAAAGCCTACATGAAACTGTTAACGTTTACGTCAATATGTTCATAAATGCATTTTTTACTTGTTTTACCCTCATGATATGAGGGGTGTGAACAGTTATAGTGCTGTGTGGGATGGGTCCTTCAAGATGGAAGAGGCTTTGCTTTTGCCCCAGCAACCTAAATTTTAAAGTTATTTCTGCACTGTTCCAGTTTGGCAGATTAAACCACTTTTACTAACCATTATATCTTATGCATGCTGATGAACTTGACAGATTCATGGTTTACTATTCAAATAGCCTCTCATTCATTCTAACTACTTAGTTTGGGTCATAAAATCAGTGATGGTCTAAAATAGTCTTCTTTGTCACACCTAATTAATAGCTTCAACGCCACTGTAACAAACTTAATGTAACCCAGGCCATGATTTTCCAGTTCAGTCCGTTGTTGCATATGATTCATTCACTATCACAGTCATGGCAGTCCCCTGTTTAAAACCCTTTTCTATTCATAGCTGGACCAGTATCAGTGTCCATGGCCTTTTGTCTCTTTACCACAAAACAAACCTCTACTCTTTCCCTGGGACCCCATCCTCTGAGCCAGGGCAGTGCTATCGGGTTGCTAGTTCAATGACTCGTAGCACCAGCTTGTCCGTCAACATAGGTGTGTTAGCATGTCGACTTGTGAAAAAGATGGATGCTTTTTACGGGGAAAGCCTCTGCAAATATATTGAGAAACACATGATCAAATGAACTTTTTTGACTTGTCACGCTGTTGTTGAACTGGTATTTCTAGGGGTGCATGATTTTGTTTGAGAGAAAAAAGAGTTTTTAGTTTAACTTAATAAATCGAGCTCTTTGCTTTGGGCGCTTCTGGCTTTATCGCACTTTCTTATCTAAAAAGTTACTACGAAATCTACAAGGAAGAGTATCTAACTTTTGACATTGTTTTTTTGGCTTGCATTTTTATTTTTTGGCATGCCGAAACAATGTAAACATTATTGGTGTTGCCAGAACGTGTTATTGTGCAACTTAATATTGACAGTTACACAAATGGATTATGAGATGGTTCAGTGTTCATTAAAAAGCACTTGGAATGAGATTTGAACTTGTATTGACACCTTGTCCTGTAGTTACCTTGTGTTGAAAAGGAATATTAAACTTTGGAATCAATCTTATAAAAGCAATCCCTTTTTAAGTTACACCACTTGCCTATTCAGTATAAAAATTGTATTAGTTAACAAGTCATTCAGTTATTGTCAAAAACATGCTCAATTGGCTAATCCTCCAGCTAAGCACATACAAACCAAGACCCTGACTCAAAACACATAGATGGGTCCCTGGGCGCTGCACTGCATGTAAGAATTGGTCAAATGCAGAGGACAATTTTCTCTATAGTGACACAGAATTACAATACAGCTTTTACTCTGATATGTTTTCAATAAATTATTACTGCTTACTAGTTAACAAATACCCCAAATAATATTGATAAATTGATTTAGATTTGATTTAGATTCAGAGTAATTTACATGTATTCTATTGTTTTCTGCATAAAGGATTTACCAGTGAGGTTTCAAATATTTATAGTAAGTTATCATATGTGTATTGAGTGATGAGAATAGCCTGTCCCTCTAGACCTCCGGATTCTCATGGCCTTTCTTTGACAGCTACACGTGGACCGTTTACTCCTATTTTAAGCTCACTCTTCGGGAAATCACGTGTGAAGCTGGATTCCACATCTTCACCTCAAAAAGTTGAAAATCGACATGCGGCTGCTAAAAATACACATGGAAGCTAGCTTTAGGTTGTTGCCATATATATTTTATGTGTGGGTTTAGACATTGAAAATTGAAAACTATTGAAAATCCTAGTTGCTTTTTCTAAGTTTTATATCAAAACACTCACTGTTGACTTTATTAGGTAGACCTTCTATCTAATACAGTGGCTTTATTTATGTCAAAGCACGTGAGCTATAAGACTTGTGCATTCAAAGACGATTATTGTATACTTTCTATTATTTGATCCAGTGTGGCCAATATTCTTTGTCCTTTTAACAATTTTACTCTCAGAACATTCACTGGATATTTCCTTTCTGGGCAACCATTCCCTTCAATTCTTGTACAAGGAAATCCCACAAAATCATCAGTTTCGGCATGCATGATGCCACATTAAAAATGACTTCAAAGTCCTTATATAGAGGAGGGACCAAGTAACAAATCCACCCCAATACCTACCAATATACTCATTTATTAACATATAGTAGCACTTACATTACTCTTTTCCCCATTCTGATATCTGCACAACTTTAATGTATTGATTTCTTGTCCTATCATTAGCAGTTATATTAACCAGCAGTTCAATTAAGTATACCTAAAAAAGCGGCCACTTTTTACTAGCTTTGTTGGCTGTTATGGAAACTATTTAGGACACAATCACTTCAAATGACAGCAGCAGTCTTGTGACACCTTCCTGATGAAGACAGATGAAAACAGTTGAAGTATGTTTGCTCCTGCGACGTGTTAGCACAGGCTCTGAATGCTGCTCGTCCACATCGTACTAGTCAAACATCACCAACAAGAAGCTACTTTGTTTTTCTATATTGCACAATTTAGTTTCTCTTAAAGTCTTTCTATGGTGACATCAGTATTGGTTTTAAAGTATGAGTTTCTGTGATGCATAACTGGCCCGTTACATCAGCAGCATGACCCATAATGCATTGCTTCTCTGTTTTTTAGGGGTGTCGTCCCGAGTCCCGGAGATCATGGCGGCAGGCACACATTCGCCGGGAGGCCCCAATGGGATCATCAGGAGTCAGTCATTCGCTGGGTTCAGTACGCTACAGGAAAGACGGTCAAGGTAAGAAATATGATTGGTCAAGTCATGTGAAATCTTATATTAATAAACTTCCACAATCAGGGCAATAAAATTTAACAACAGCATTTTGACATCTTGGCCAGTCAAGTAGTAGTGCAAGTCTGGATAGCATTTAAATTTTCAGAGGGCAGAATAAATAGTGATGCAACATCTACAAGTATTATCAATAGAGATTAGACCTGTGCTGTTTGAGGATTGTACCAATCAGACAACAAAGAATTCAATAAATAATTTGGGGTGGCAGTGGCGCAGTGTGTACCAGCCTGAACACATACTGTTGTTGTGTCCCTGGGCAAGACACTTTAACCACATTGCCCATCTATGAATGTGGCTGTGGAATTGGTGTTTGGTGGTGTGGCCAAAGGAGCACAGTGGCAGCAACATCTCTATCAGTGTGTCTCAGGGCAGCTGTGGCTACAGAAGTAGTCAGTCTCAGTTGAAAGGTTATGATTAGTTGATATGATTGAATTAGAATTAGAAATACAGCCTGAATATGAGGGATTTGAGATTAATTTCAACCAATTTTAGTTTAACTGCTTAGTCAAAAAGGATATTGTTAAACATATATGACCTTTATGGACAGGTTATCACTGAATATTACTTGTTATCATTGTTACAAGAAAGCAAAATGGTTCTGGCTTTGATTCCTAGACTTTGCCTTGGAATGATCCCAAGGGTTTGTAATGACATGAAGGTAATCAAACTGGAATTAAGCTCAACTCATCCATAAAACATTATTACAAAACAGAAATATTTTAGAGACAAGTAATTCTTAAAACACTTAAAATAGTTCGGTCATTCCCACAAAGCGACAAGAAACAAGCTTAAAAATTCCCAGTAAGTCTACATGCTATGAGATCATTATACCAGCCACTGTACAACACTTCCTCAGACAGTTTTGAAAGTGGCTCCAGTCAAAGATGGTGGTGATTGATAATCTAATTACAGATAAGGGGTTTCCTGTTTTGACTCATCACTGACTTTACCATCACACAACACAAAGCCTTTTCATTCCTCTTCCTGAAATATCTCAATCTGTCTTCGTCTGCTCCTCAGTTTCATAGCTACAGTACATGTCGCAGGCTCGGGAAAAAACTATTTGAAGCAGCTCTCTTCTCACTGCTCAGGCGTTGAATGGGGTAATTGCTTGGAATGAGATGGGCTGTGTGGGCGATAGACAGCGGATGACAAGTTACCCTATATGGATAATGAGTGCTACAAAGATAGGGCTTCTTCTATGGGCCGCTGGAGTGTGTCAGTGAATGTACTATATGCCTTTGAACAGGGACTTTTATGTTACGTACTATACACTTTATTAAGTAGACCTATTTTAGCTGCTTGTGGGGTGGGTTAAATAGCTAATGAGCCTATACATTGCATCAAACTAGTGGATATAGTCATGCTCATATGTTGGTAGTGGGATGAAAACTCAGGTTATGTAGGGTTTTTACAAGTGCTTGAAATCTTTGAAAATGCTTAAACTTCACTGGTGCGTTTTCAAGGTTTGATTTATATGACAACAGATGATGAATGTTGTTTTCACATCTAAAAGTCTGCACCTAGAACACAC
>JAVQKG010193289.1:0-26470 GCA_036025885.1 Hypseleotris bucephala
CTATGATCTGCAACTGTCCACTTTATTAGGTAGAAGTTGTGCCTAATTGTTTTGTTTCTGTTCGGTTGTAGATGTGTGTGATATAGCAATAAAATATTTGTATTTGTATCATGATATGAAGTTATTACATTCTGCTAATGGATGGATATTGTTGACTCGTGCTTCAGAGCATTTAAGTATTCTCTACTCTTCACTATAACTTTAATGTAAGATTGCCAGTGCTCATATACATGAAAAAAGGAAAAAAAGGAAGTTGTAGTAGTAGTGTACATTTGATTTGTACTAGTAGTCAATTTTTCTATGTCTTCTTGGTCAAAATTGTGATCTAATTGTCTGCAGACCCTGTTTGTAACAAAGTTAAATTGTAAATGGTGCTGAGCAGATAATTTCACTATAGTAACATTCTCTCTTGCGCTGCTATCCCAATATCAGCACTTTCTGAATAGACCAGTCCATGAAAATAATATCTGTGCATTTTAATGGCCTTTCTTTTCTTTTCTCATATCCTACTTGCACTTGATGATGTTAAGCCTGTCATTTGTGTTAAAGGGGTAGGCCTATCTAAACAAAATGGCCAGCAAGTATAAATCTTCTTACAACATTTATAAATTTCCTCTTTCAAGTTCTGTAAAAACCATCTCAGTATGGCACCTCTGTACATAACATACAACATGTCTGACTTACCATCTTATACACATATTGTTCATCTGTTGCTGACACTTCTTTAGTCTTGTGTATTCACTACCTTTATTTATTATTCATTATTCTATCTATGCACATACATATTTGACTTATGAGACATAAACTGCAGCATGACATAAAGACTACAAAAAGTTCTGCTGCATCTTGTTGTGAAATGCCCAAGGATGCCTCCTGTGGATGTTTCTCAGCACGCCCTGCTTGATGTTATTTGGTGTGAATATAGAAAATGATTGTTTGAGATGATGGCTGGGGCCAGGGGGCACAGGGAAGAGGCAAAGAGAAGAAGTTTGGAACAGACTGATGGACATGGGATAAGAGACAACAAGCTGTGACTGGGAGACTGCAGGGAAGAAAGCTGAAGGAAAACTAATGCTGTTGTAGAAAAACAAAACAGGCGAATGGACATGTAAGCAAGTGTTCTGCAAGTCAACTGTTTGGTGAAGAAGCATAGAGTGTTGAATTGAATCTGAAATATTCATTAAATTAGTAGTGTTGAGTAGTGTAGAGATTCTTCTGTAAGGCACTACAGATCATGGTAAATATATTCAACTGTAAGCGTATGCTAAGAAAGCTACAATATTTTTAAGCTTCTTGCATGCTTCACTGTTCGTTACGGGAAGAATTAATAAAAAATAACCAGCAGGTGGCAGCAAACACAAAGTAGTGTTAAAGTGGTTCAAAGTGCATGTGACGCAGAAACACAGTTTGGCTGCTTGTGCATGGGTGATGGGCTGAGCTTTTGCCTAAACTGTTTAAAATTGAAAAGTCAGAATTTGTGACACGTCATGATGATAAGTCATGATGGTGTCAAAAACAAGATATATGATGGCAAGAAATAATTTCAACTTTTTATTAGAGTTTGTCACTAAACATGTGCATATCTGTTTGTATAATTTGTGAAGCCTCTTAGAGTTTTTAGCAGCAGCAGTGTGGTATGCATTTAGATGGACAGATTCATTGTTAAGGCTATAGAGCAACAAACACACAAGAGGTTTTAATGGTCACACACTGAGGCAGTGTGGTAGTGTTTATTGAGTGGGCAGTTGTGCTTTTTTCACAGGCAGCTCTTAACTGTTAGCATTTAGCCCTGATTTATGTACAACAATATGAGGCACAGCTGATGCGAATATTCAACATCCAACTTATTATGCTGCTCGCTTCATTGAACAATTAACCAATCTGACACAAAGGGCTAATGAACATACTTAGCTGCCTCACCTTGCTGCTGCACTGTGTTTGTGTGTCTGTAATTGGCTATCATGTCTGCCTTTTTTCTCTTTCTCTATAATGATCAGCTGTGTAAATAGAGTCTGTCACCTCCACACACACATACTCTCCAGAGTCCTGTGGCAGCACCACAGCATTAGAGCCGATATGATCACCCTGCTCAGAGCAGCAACCTGGCTCAGCTCGGCTCCCGACTGAAAACCACATACACAAGATAAACAAAACCAAGGTGCGGACACTATCTCCTGGCCTGGCTGTTTCTAAAGAGTCCACAGCTAGATCACTACAAACAAAGCCATGTCTGGACAGCTAATCTAATAATGTATTCGAAAGGGACAGGAACTGGCTGAATTTTTCCAGGCTGCCTGTCACAGAATGAAGTTCTAGGCTAGTTCTGCTCTCAGATTTCCCTTAGGCATTCCTCAGCTCATGGTTCGGACACTGTCAGAGTTTTTGGACGGTTTCTAAAAGAAGAGCCTATTAGGAAGTGAGAAAAGACAGAAGACAGTCCAAAACAAGTTGTTTTAGCAAGATTGTAATTGTGCTAAAACATAATTGTCTTTTTTGGCGTATATTTTGTACATACAGTGTGTGAATGTGAATAAGAGCAGAAGCACTGGGCTGCATGCTTCGTGTCTTATTGCTGGTATCAGGCAAATGCTCTTTGCTTATGGAAGCATGATAAAGGATTACGTCGTCTCTGGTAACACCATGTCAATAAAAAAGACAAGATGTCATTCCATTAACATCTAATGCATTAATTTGCCCATATATCTGCCTCTTCCATTTACTGTGTTTATATATATGCATTTCCAAACTGAATGGACAGAAAACAATTGTAACTCCCACAATGCATCTCTTGCATGTTAGAGCAGTACTATTGTGTGCCATCATGCAAGCAGAGAGGGCTACTTTAATTAACCAGCTCTTTCTATCCAATCCCCTGGACTCACAAGTGTAAATACCTTTTGCGTAATTTAGACTGAAGTTCCTATTCACTGATTAGCCCTAATCCTTGCCAAACGTCACATTTCCCAAACCCAACTTCTAGTGCAGGTCTTCCCCGGTTACACTATGGATTCCCTGTCGACAGAGCTATGGGGAGATCGAACTCTAATTAAGATTGTTAATGAAGATTTAATTTTCCACTTTAAATGAGCCAGTGAACTCCGAGCATCCCGAGTGAAACGTACGAATAAGACAGAGTGGAGCAGAGCACATGAAACGGATAGGGCAGGTTAAAACCTCTGGTGTAGTCCTTTCTGGACTCGATTTTAAAGAGGACAGAGAAACTGTAACTACTATTACTTACAAACTCATGAAAAGAGTCTTAAAGTTGTTTATATGTGTTTGGCAGATTAGAAAAATAATTTAACCTACTTCAAAATAATTATGAGCATTCAGCAAGTTTGTCTTTGTATCAGCGCTGTAATGTACTCCATAGATGCTGTGATAGGCTCAAGTACCCTGGGACCTAACTGGAATTAGCAAAAGAATGATTAGAATGAATGTTGATCATTGTGGTTTAGTTCTACAAATTTATATTTGCACAGCCCTAAATTCCGGTTTACTCACGTTCTGTGCTTGTTGTTGACAATTCAAACATATTTTAAAAGAGGCCTGCCTTAAATGTTAATTTATAAAGTACTGTCTGCCCTGTACCTGACAGTGCAAAGGTGGCACAACTTTTTTTTCTAACCAACCTCATAAGTGACTTTTTTCGGTCTATATGGCTGTCAGACATTTATCCCAGAGGCACGAAGTTGTCACTCTAACAAACTTATGTCTGCCTGACTTTCTCAGCTCTTTATAGTCTTCTCATTCTTTAACTTTCTGTTTGCTTAAAACTGCCCTTTTAACACCTATATGTAGTTGAAATGCCAAGTTCTTCAGAATGCACAAACCACACGCACACACTGGCACTCGCTCTCATGCTGCGTGGAAAAGCCAGAGGGACTGAAAGTGTCAGCTAGGTTCAAACAGAATGGAGAATCTCAATGTGCTTGAATTTTATGCATGCACACACACACACACATGCCAGGACACACTGACTGAACTAAACCTGAAAGTAGGTGTAAAGCAGGACTAAATCAGCACTAAAGCAGGAATAAATGTAAATGTGTAAGCTATGATGAAAAACGTGGTTCAACAATTGAACCAGGGTTAAACTAGTTCCAATAAAATATAGCTCTACTAGGACAAAAACACTGAACACATAAACCAGGACTAGTCCAGAGATTGGTGTAAAACAGGAATAAAGCAGGGCTAAACCAAGGCTCAGCCAGGACCCAATCAGGACTAAACAAGAACTTAACCCATGAATGGTTTCCGTGAGGTTCAAACAGAATAGAGAATGTCAGTGCGCTCACACATCATTCACGTACACACACCAGCCCAGGACACACCGACTGGCATGAACTGTGATGCAATTCTGCAGCACATTAGCATTAGCAGCTCTCTAGCACACTGCCTGTTGTCATTCCCAGGTGGACGTCTAACAGTGCCTGCTTTATCTCCAGCTTCACCATTATACTATGATCAATTATGCATGCTGTAATTATTGACAGTGCTATGACAGTGCATCAAGAGTGCTGCATTGCAGTGTTGATGCTTTAGGCTGGCTCATAACATCTGAGTAATGTTCTATACACTGCAGTGTTTGGCTGCCGCTTTACTTAATCATGTGTTCATTTAAAAATGTATCTTTATCTGACTTTTGTTCATGTCCTAAAGTGACATAAACATACCAGATTTGTATTTACACCTGTTTGAGCAATCTGCCGATACGGTGACCTCAAGAGCTGAAAACACTTGGATTACCTTTTCTAGGCATATAAGTTAAGAAATCCCACTTTGCTACTACTTTAAATTGTTTTCATTGTTGTTGTGCCAACTGTCAGTATATATTTTAATGTTTTAGTTATTTAGTTATAAAATGTGAAATACTGTAGTGTCCAAAATGCCTTTAAAAAGCTTGGGGAAAAAAAGCATAATAGGCCCCTTTAAATATGTAATAAAAGCCTGAATGGCCTTGTGACTCTAATAATTATGCCAATGCATGGAGATGGCTTTTTCTTAAGCACTACAGCTTTCGCTGTAACCCAATCACAAATACAGTTTTGTGTAATGCCAAAGATGTGGATATTAACTGCTAATATGCTTCTCCCAGCCCCCCATTTTTCTTTGACTTGAGGCGGGTATTATCTTTGTAATCAAGCAGAGACCCGGCTAACACGATCATTCTCTAAACCATCATGTAGAAATAATCCCCTCCTTCATATTTGATTATTGTAATAAATCTTTTTAACCAGCTATTCAGTCACACGGCAATGGCGAACATCTCCCCGATTCATCATCCCACTAGGACGAAAGCACAGAACAGAGGAGCACTTTGAGCAGGGGCACCGCTAGCTTGTGGCAAAAATAATCCCCAAGCCCCCTCAAAAGTAAGTTCATATAGAGTACATACATATACTGGGTGTAAACAAATATTAAACCAGAGTTAGATGTAAAGAAGTAAACAATGCCTAAAATACCAGGATAAAACTACATCCTAGGTCTAAATAAGGCTAAATCAGCTTCTTTCTAGTTCTTAAGTAAGGAAAAAACAGATCAGGTTGAAAACCAGTCAAAATTATTTTATCTGTTCACTAAACCACCACTCCACATCCCTGACTCCAAGGATTATCAAAAAGGCCTTGTATTTTATGTCTTCAACTGCTGTCCTTTTCTCAATGAGGTTTTTTGTCAGCGACCAAACAGAGAACTCTCCATCCCTTTGTCTGAATCGTGATTGCTACGTCTGTCCTCTATTACTGACCTCACGTCCCCCATCAGGCTTCATCAGACCAGACAAGGTGTTCCTTCATCTAGCACAAACACACACATACAAACAGACTGCCGGGAAATTTCAAGGGGCCAATTTGATGAGGCACACCCACCTACTCACAACAAGGAGCACGCTCATTCGTATGCAGCGCACAACACGTCTCTCAATTGCTTTCTCTGCCGCTGTCTCGATCCATTGCAAACATGTTTAAAAAATGCAGCCGAGGCCTGATTATCCAGAAATTTGGGAGGAGAAGAAAAGGGAACTGAGTCATCTTTTTTTTTTTAGATAGATGCTTTTTTATTCAAATTTACAAAAAAAGGTACAACAGAAATAAATACAGAGTGGTTGTTCAGCACACAATTTGTGGAGTTGTATCGACATTGTGCAGAAGCAGTGAGGTCCGGGGAGGGTGCATAACCAAAGGGAGATGACTGGTTCAGGGTCATGGTTAAGGCCAAAAGTCTGCTCCTAAACTCTCTACAGTCAGAGAAGGGAATAATCAGACCAAATCTACAATGAATTATAACTAAATATAATATACTCTAATTAAAATATCAATGATATTTTGGCATGTTAAAGTAGTTTTCTGCATTGTTTTTTGGGGCATCAGTGACACCATATATAACTTACTACACAGCCATCATACATAATGGACCAAAACCACTAAATTAAAATCTCTCAATGAAAGGGAAAAAACAAAAAATGATTAAAAAACAAAGTGATACATATAAAAATCGTCACTCAAAAATAAAAAAAATCCTTAAAAACACTACATTACAATATTTAGCAATTCTTCAAAATAGTATGTCAAGAAACTGAAAGGTACTTGCCCTCAGTCTACCCAGGATTTCGTCTTTTAGAGCATTTGAAAAATGGTCTGACAAAACCATTTTCACCTGTCACCTTGATCTGGTGCATCAACGCAAGCCAAATAAGTAAAGTAGAAGTTAGGGCCAGCTCTGGGGAATGCAGTCTTTCATTCTATTTAAAACAACTGATTCAACTAATCACACATTTGATTGGACCAATTTATGAGGCTCAGGAGGAGGAATAATCAGCTGTGTGAGTGGTTCAGTCAGTGCTCTACTTCAGAAGTCTGAATATAAGTGAAATCAGTAAATCCTCAGTTGGATTTTGACCAATCAGCCGATAGAGCCCTTTGAAAAAACACTGAAATGAAATCTGGAGCCAATCAAGACTGGGATAAACCACTGAATTAGGGGGATTGCTTACTGATATGCCGTGATAATTGTCTTTTTTTCTTTTATTGGTGTTTAATAATGGCCAATGCTGGTTCAGATAGCTGACATAACGAAAGATGTAGAAAGATGTGGTAAGGTATCAGACAGCACTGATTGATAAATGTTTCAAAATTGGTTGGCAATAAGTGTATGTACATACATTCAATTTCTTACAACAACTGGACAATGAAAACTATGTTAGTAAAAAATATAAATGTCTGTGGCTCCATCTACGTAGTCTTTGCATGTGCATTAATAATTTACAGTATGTTAACATTGCAAGAACATTTTGGCACATTTCAGTCTGGTCTGTGAGGTCAGTGGAGGATAGTTAAAAAAAATAAAACATAATGAAATAAAATGGGTCTCTTCTCAAACATACAACACATATAGCAAGAATGTGTAAACTTAAAAAAGCAATTTGTTGTGTATTGAAACAACTGATGTGTGTTTCATTTCTATAGATTCCTAGCATATATCTGATGAGGTCAACTCTAGGTGAGGTCAGTTTAATTTCAGTAATATCCCATCAGGTTGTGCACCCCCTCTTGATCATTGTGCAGTATTTCTCCATTGGTCCTAATCCCATCCAGTCAGTGTTGTGTGGATGGGTCAGTGGCTCAGGTAAGATGAGTGTGTCTTTATATGGGTCAGCCTAGCCCAGTCCTGGTTGACTAACTACATGTTAACATTAGCAGACCATGACAACAAGATTATGGACCAAACAAGCAAAGCAGGTTGGTGGCTTTACAGTGAACAACTTTTGCTGTTGGAGATGGCCACATTCTGTAAGTGATTCTCAAACTGAGGTAACCAAGAGTCTTTTGCCGTTTTAATAATTTCCGTCCAGTATGTGGGCATTGATTTTACATGTGCTTTCAGTTAGTTTAGTTCCATGTTTAGCACAGTTTGTAAATGGTTTAGATCTGATTGAGACCTGGTTCAGTCCTCGTATAGTCCCCGTTTTGTCATCCTTGGTAATTCATTTTTCTGCAGTTGAAACCAGTTTTAGTTGTGATTTAGTCCTATTTTAGTCCTTTAAAATGGCAGTTGAAAAAGCAATTACTTCCAGTTTGAGAACCACTGTGGTGGTGGGGTATATGGAAAACTCCCTTTTTATAAATTAAGTATTTTATGTAATAGGTGCCATATGACTTTATTATGGTATAAGCAGAAAACACCATTATTGTCGACTGGAAACTCCCCAAATCATATTCACAGTATTAAACCTCTTTCTCAGGCAATATATTAACCAATCAAACCACTATCTTCCATTTCACATAAAAAATATTCTTTGTATTACTATTAAATTTTGCATTGGACCCTTATTATATGAATTTCTCCCTACTCTATTGAATTTTCATCCAATCAGTTGCTCGTTGGGATAGGCTTGCTCCGAGGCTTCCTCTAACTAATATTGTACACGGGAAAGTTTTTGCTGGAGGCCACATGTATAATTGAAACCTTAGCTTGTCCATCTCAAACGGTCGGGAGCTATAGTGTAGAACAAGCCAAAACAACATGTTCAAATTTGTAAACAGGTATGTCATCTTTATCAATTTCTAATCTACAGTTACATACACATAGTCTCCACAGTGCGCCATTTTGGATATTATCGTACACTCATTTATGTGTTAGCAGTAATAATATTTACACCTTTAAATTGTACATACAGTCAGACATGTTAACTCTTTTTTGTATATAACGGACATCTTATAAAACAACGTTGACATAATTCATTATCTAGTATTGAACATCACACGGTAGAAAAAGTGCTTCCATTTGACAGAAAACTCATTTGTATCCTGACCATATAGACATTTTAGTATGTATGAACATTTTTGGCCAGAAATGATTGCCGTAGCTTCTTCTTTTTTGTTTTAATTGCATGCCGTGAGTGTTTAGGAGGAGGGGAGGACTATGTATAAAAAATAGCAGGAGACGTATTTAATAAAAACTTTATAGTCCAATAAAATACTCCATGACATAAAATGGAATACTCCACATTTCATGTATTTTGCTGTAGTACAATCAAAGCCAGTTCGTTTGTGTGTCTTTGTGAAAACCCAGGAGATGGTCGGAGTGAGGTGAGGCTGTGGATAGAAGTGGGATCATATCCTTAAACCTTTTGAATTTTTTACAGTGTGTGTTTTTTTATATAAAAAGGAGGGAAGAATCTTTTGCAGTGTCTAAATAATTCATCATATTCATTTGGAATGAAGCAATGAGCTGAATAATTCACTTTTTCCAGCTCTGCAGATGGCATAAAAAGTAACAGTTTCTGTACAATCGTCTCACTTTTCTCTCACTATACTGTATGGCCATTCTCCAAGCGTTTTCCTTGTCATCTTCCTGCTTTTGTTAAATGTTTACACTCACTTTTTTCCCCACAAAACTAATGTTCCATCTCCGATATAATCACTCTTTAGAAAGTGGTTGCGTCGCTTCCCTTTTTCACACAAATGAAAGATGCCTGTTTACTCATACATCCATATAGCACATCCATACACATTCAAAAACAATGTCTCTCCTCTTGTTTGTTGCTGTTACTCATTCCGGTATGTACGTGAGTTGAGTTGAATTAAATTGAGTCTTGTGATGTTTTGGGGTTGTTTTTCTTTGTCCAAAGCCGTTTAACGAATTGTCAGATGCCCCCCGGAACAGAAGCATGAAGCTGCGTTGTGCATTGTCTGGGTATCTGTGCTCAACCATATCAGCATTTCAACACTTATTGCTTTAAATTACATCAATCACTCCCCTCCCCTGCCCTCGCGCTCGCCGATCCTCCCCGGGCTCATTTTTCTCTGTCTCTTTTTATTACTTTCCCTCTTCATCTTTCTCTCCTCTAACTTCTGTTCACATTATTCTACCACTGCCATGCTTTTCATCATCCTTCTCTTTAGGGCTGCACAATATTTTGTGATTTTTATTGTTATCGTTATTGCAATATCAGCAAATGCAGTATATTAATATGAAAATAAACTAAATAATCACAATATGTACCCAATTAAATTGTCTATCCAGAACAAAAATTAATTGCATGATCAAAATACATACAAAAAAGGTTCTGGTTTTCTCAAATCTACACCTGTTTTACTCTTGATTTAGTTTAGTGCTAGTTTTGCCTTAATTTAGCTTTAGTTTTGATCTTGCTTTAGATCTGGTTCAGTCTTCAGTAATTATTGATTCACACCTCATTTTGCTTAAATTTCCCTCAAACTTGATATATCAAAAAGTTTTTTCCAATATTGTGCAGCCCTAACCCGGCATGCTTTCTCGTTCACCCCATTTGTCCCATTTGTATCAGTCTTTCTCATCATCTGCTCCCTCCGAATCCTCTTTTGCATTTACTGCAATTTTTTCCATCTTCTCTTCTTTCTCCTTTTCTCGTTCCTTAAAAAGTTGAGCAAGTTTCTCAAACTGCGGGCCCCACTCCTCCAGACCGGCACCCCAATCGTCCTTATCCCCGTCCTTGTCCCCCTCGCTTTCTAGTGAGCTTAGGGATCCAGCCCGTGAGCCAGTGCCCTCCAAGCCATACACTTGCACCGAGTCATACGGCGGCTGAGAGGGGTCAAAAGTGACCTGGGCCAGACGCAGGCGAAGGAACTCTCCCACTCTCAATGCCAAAGACGGGCCCCCGGGAGCCCCTCGTACAGCTTCTATACCGGGAGGAGCCCAGCCAGGACCAAGGACCCCAGGGTACGCTCCACGCGGCTGGAAGGGCAGGAGTTGGGGGGTCATATCCCTCCTGCCAACGACATACCCGCCAATCCCAACGCGGTCACGCCAATCTCCAATAAACCCTTCTGGGAATCCGGTAGGTGTCCCACTTAGAGATATCCCTCCTTCTCTGTCGGGTCGTCCCACTACAAAGCTGCTCCCCATCTCCAGTCTGCCCCTTCCCAGCGTCCCGGGATAGTCTCTTTGTGATTGTCCTTCTGTACCTCCATTACCTCCGCCTGGTGTCCCGCCGCCACTGGTCTCTGACTCGGCATGGATTGACCCGGAACGCTTCGGCGACAGTCCGGATCGTGATGCCCTGCGTCCTGCCAAGGGTAGGGTCGCCGAATCGCATACCCAGCCCCCAGCGGCGCCATGGCCCCCCTGTCCCATAATAGAACCAGAGCGGGTCATGACCAGGTTGTGGGGCAGCATCTCGGACTGCACCTGCGGGGAATGGAGGTGAGCATGAGTGGTTTCAGTTTGGGATTGGGAAGGTTTGTTAGGATTGGACATAAAATGCAATGAAGACAATTATTGGTTGCATCATTTAATAATACTCAGTGGACAGTAAAAGGGAGGATAATGATGACAGATGGGATAGAGAAGCACATGGAAGATTTTAATTCAAGATTAGAATGAGCTAACACTACACTGTGAGGAGGAAATGGGCAGGAAGTGATTGGAAGATAAAATATTTTAAAATTAAATAAAGGAAAGGCAAGGAGTCTAACTATGAACTAATAAATAAAACACAAAATGATATTGACAGCTATAAATGTGGTAATCCCAATCATCTTCCACCTTCATTTTAACAAAAATATATGAATGTATTACAGTAACCACAGCAACTATCACAGGATTAATTAGAGTTTATGTAATTCATTGGATACACACTGTTTTTCTGATTAGATTGAGAAATTTAATAATTCACTCATTTTTTAATTCTATCCATGAGCCATATCATTAATCGAGAGCTTTATTGAATATTAATCCTTTTTCAACATCTATGGCTTTCTTCCCCCAGGCATTAGAGCTGTCATCCATCCATCCACCCATCCACCCACACTCTCACCATTCACATATGCATTAAACTGCTATATACACAAGCCAGGATAGTTGCACAGGCAAACAATTATGTTATTCTAAGTGGCTAATAAATAAGTAATAACTAAGATGTCAAAAACTACTTTCTGAATATGTAAATTTGTTTAGTGTGTTGGGTGGTGGTTAGCGTGGTAGGGCTGCAATGTCTATGTCAGCCCCAAGGCAGGATAATGTGAATGTGGATAAATTATGTATTCAAATTATTTAAAAATATAAATACATGTTATAGACAAGCACTTACTTACAAAGTTCCAGGCATTTTTGTTTCAGATTTTATGCTCCAAAGCTGAGACAGCAGTATGTGGGTGCTGGACTGCTCACATGAAAATATATTGTATGTGTAATTGCTGCTAAAATGCATTATGAAGAGGCCAGGACATTTGCTATCAGCCTTTTAATTGGTCAAGCTTTATGACAACTCAGAGCTAAACGTGGCTTGTGTATTCTGGCTCACAGACCAGTTCAGGTGCATGTAGCTGATCTCTGCACTGGACATAATAACCTTTATCTGTGCAGTGTCACGCTTGTGCTTTTGGTGAGAAGCTTGTGGATCTTACCCAGTCCACATCTTGACTGTGGTTGAGTTTGTCTTCACTGCTGGCCTCTGTGCAGTTGCTGGCGGTTCCTGTGCCCCCTCCTCTGTCTTGGCAATCACCAGTTCTTGGTGTCCCCCCATCCGACGTGCTCACCCTGCTTTGGGGCGCTGTCCCGTCTCTGCTCCCCGTTCGACTTCCAATGCTGAGATCTGTTGGGGCAATGTACACCGCCCCAGACTCCATTGGCCCCACCATGGCCCCCTGGTTCTGGATGACCAGGGAGTGGTCCGGCTGGCCCCCAGGGAAGCGGTAGCCCAGCTCTGCCAGGCCTGGCTCAAAGGCCCCCCCTGGGGTACGTCGGAGAACAGGGAGTGTGGCACTGCTGTAACAGAGGCGGCCGTAGAGTGGACCACTGGGGCCAGTGTAAGTGTGGTCTACTCCCTGGTTCTGTGCCCAGCTATAGGTGCGCCCTTTGTCCTGGGCTCGTTGGGCGTAACGTCTGAAAGAAATAACATAAATGTGTCTTGAAAAACATTTGACTTTTTTATGGAATAATAAAACATGTATGTATTTATTAACAAGGCTACTTTAATTCCATGTTCTGTATTCAGTAGACAACTTTTATTTTATTATTACTGACAAATGTATTCTCGAATACCTTCTCAAATGCATTTGAGTCTGAGTCTGAGTATGCGGTGAAGTCATATTGCATTATATTGTGTCACAAATAGGAATTCTTCAGGATACCAGGAATATACAGCAGAACTAATTTGTACATATTGACTGAGGCACTCTCCTTATACTGGTGATCTAAATATTAATTAGAATTAAACCAGTATGTGGCTGAGAAAGGTATGACTTCTTGCATGAACATTGCTAAGAATTGCATTTGAAGTTTTTTGTGTGTAGTTGTGTCCACCTCCGCAAATAGTGGAAAGCAATTTTCCTAAAGCAGCCTTTGTATTTTTCTCATATGGCTCACATGAATCCATCGGAACTAATTATTAGTCCAAAGGCAAAAACACTGTTTCGCTTGAACATCAAAGCTGGTAGAGGCAACACAATATTGTAGTAGGACTGGGGCATAAATGAGCTGTTTCAAAAAAGAACAACAAAGTGGTCTTCAGAGCTGTGTGTGAAGCCTAATATTTAAACAGCACATCTTAGAGTATTGATTGCTGACTATTAATCGACAGTGGATGAGTGAATGAGCAAGTGAATATTTGTTTACTTTTTTTACATACTCAAGATTAAAAGTTGTCGTCAGGAGGATTCCCAAAAATAAGAACATTTTTTTTTTGAACTGACTATTATATCCTGTTCCATTATATAAAGTAGGTAATCTGTCTTAATTCATATTTTACATTAGTCCCACTCTTGCCTCAACAGCAAGATCATGTCACAATTTATGAGTTTTTGAGTGGCATGGCAGCTCTAATTTTATGTTGCTGTAGAGCCCACTACAATTGGTCAAGCATTTTATTATTTTAGGAAACCTCCAGACTACAGCTTGATGAAGCATTTGTCATTAAATAAAACAACAATAAGCACTTTTTTCCTTGTTTTGATTGTGCCTGGATGACTGAGAATCTTCACTGACACGTTGTACTCACATGTTCCTGCTGTCTAATGTACGGTATCCCCGTGTGCGTGAGCTGTGCGGGGCGCTCTGCAGGGCTGCTATATCGAAGGCAGCGGTGTCGGCCTCTCCTCCGCCCTCGTCGTCGTACGTGATGATGTTCTCCCTCACGTCGTCCTCCTCCAGCGGAGACAGGGAGTCGCGCTTCTGACGACGCAGCGATAATGACAGGGCGCTCACGGCTGCGGACGGGTGACAGCAGAGGAAAAAAACAGGACAGTCAGGCATAGACATGAAATTGGAAAAAGAATGATGAACAAGGGAGAAGGGGCACAAGTCACAGGGGAAATAAGGGGAAGGAAGGAAGAGAGTTTGGAGGAGATTCAGGCAAAGAGGTGAGACAAAACGAATACAGACGAGGCCTTGGGTTACAGGGCTGCTGTATCATATCAGCAGCCTGCATGCCTCCGTTCTGTAATTGACTTTGAGCTGCAGCCAGCCAAATGGACGTTTTATTCTCATTTGACTCCATTGCTCTGCCCTATTCCCAAAGCAGGGAGCATTTGACCCTGGGCTGTGGGAAAACAACCAACCGATTTATTCGAAAACTGAATTGTGGAACACTAGCAGGTGCTATTTATCACCTGAACCAGAATGAAAATGATCTGCATATCTGGACTTCTGTTCTAAATAACTAAATATTTGCATGTAACATGATCATCATTGGCTTGAATTGGAAGAATGCCTCATAAATGAAATAAATTCATAAAGTTCAGCAGCAACGTAAAGAAATATAATTTAACAAAAGTGTTTCTTGAGTTTTACAGTATGGTAAAGAAATGCATCACAGAAAACTACTAACATTTTCAAGCATTACTTGAATGTCATACCATTTGTGACAAAAGGTGTAATGCAACTGGGTTGCGGTTTCCATATGCCTCCATAACCTCCATCTGTCCACAGTGCAGCATTTGGCATTTGTGAAAGAACCCAATGATTCTGTTGTTCTCCAAGTCTCCAAACACAGTTCTTTGAAGTTGTGTTCATTTTCTGCTGTAGATAATGCCCTTGTCACAAGAGAACTCATTTCTAAACTCCAACAGAAGTCACTCGGCATGATCACCTTCACGCCATGTTGCGCCTCTTCCTTGATTGAACTAGTCTCCTCTGGAATGATAATGCCCCTATCACCGAGGCATGAGTAGTGATCCAACAGACTGAATAGAAATGACAATGATGCTGGCCACGTGCCAAAGCCTTCTCAGCACCTCCACATTATCCAATTGAGCATGGGAGAATTTCTGCGAAGGTAGCACTGACATTTTATTATGCAGCTATCTAAAACCTAGGGCCTGAACAATCAGCCAGGATTGTTATTTTAGCTGTGATTAGCACTGACCTTGGCATAGGGGATAACTAGACCGCAATAGTGAAAAGTCAAGCTGATACCACAGAGCTGTGACTAAGAGAAATATTTACGCTTCTGCCTCCTTTATTTCCATATGCAGATGAAGCATCGAGGGATGCAGCCGAGTGTAAACAGCCCTAAACACTATTTGCACATCTTTTTATTTGCAGATTAGCATTAAACTCCTAAATCTCTGTGGTTCAGCTGCACTGTATATGATCATCTATTCTAAAGTAAAGTAAAATACTACAATATACTACATTACATAAGAAATATCTACTGTTGCACAATTCATTTCTATAGGATTATCTTTAATATGAATGTAAACCGTTAAAGCTGAGCTCAAAGAAGGTTATATTCTGAACACTCACAACAGCTGTTTTATTTAATGAATAGCATCTCAAATGTGTTTTGAAGGTGTCGTAAAAGAATAATATTATACTGAATGCTTAACTGGTGTGTTATGCTGGATGTGTGAATACCTAGCAGTGTAGCAACACAGGCTAATATGGCCAGCAGGGCGGCGGTGCTGAGTCCAGGTGAAGGCAGAGTGGACTGCTGAGGTAGACAGACCGCCTCTTTGTCCCACTCGGACTCAGTCTGTTTGTCTTTGTCCCCGGCTCGCGCCCCTCCTCTCAGACAGGGACACACAGACACTGTGACCGTTCCAGTGCTGGTGAGGCCGGACATCCCGTCCCGAAGGACTAACGGGACGTACAGGGTCAGGGTGGAGGACGAGGAGCGGGATAGAGGCTGCAGCTGGGACACCAGCACCAGGCTGGCAGTAGGACCTGCACAAGACAAAGATAGAAATAGAAATTCCGTGTCATTCAGCTGCTCAAGAGCAGAGCTGTACTGATTCTTCTGATTCTGATTATTCCAGTGGGATAAAAACAAACTTTCTTATGATTATTTCTTTTTATTCACATTTTCTGATCACCGTCGGTAATGTATCACACCAGAATAACGGTGATAACAATGGGAGCTAATGAGGTAAGCTCAGTGTCTCAATTAGGACTAAACTGAATCTCGAACAGTCAAAGGTCTGTGACTTCTGAGCCCATGAAACTTTTGAAAACAGAAAATAACCTTTAGGTTGTGGGTTGAGAAATCATCAACTACAATCAAGTTTGGGTTGCTGTTGTTAATATTAAGTTGCATTTTCTCTTGTCAAAGAGATGTCTTGTTTTTTGTTTTTGCAAAAGGCAAACAGATTTAATAAAATGTAAGTAACATTTTAGATTTTTACATTACTGCACATGTGCAACAAATGTACATAACTTCATATGAAGTTCTCCAAAATTCATTATCCATCAGAAAAAAACAGGCAGAAGCATATGCCTGACTAAAACAAAAATGTTGTGTCAACTTGTTGCACGCAACAGTGTTATTCAAACTTTGCACATATTTAACTTTTTTAAGAAGCAAAAATGTTTAATATAAACAATATACCCAGATTTAACTTCAGAGTGTGATAGAATGGCCGTATAAGGTACTGCTGATAAGAGGTACAATAGAAATGTATGTAAAATGCATTAACACGTGGCCTGGAGAAATCATAAATAAAAATAGCAAGTGTAAAGCGTCTTTGAGTGTTAAGAAAATTGCTATATAAAATTGATGCATTATTATTATTATTTAATAAAAGATCTAATCTTATCTGGTGATTCACGTCAGAATACTAATGTGATAGAAACTGTTGATGGTGTGAGAACAGCACAAACCCTTCTCTGTGTGCTCTGTATCTGATGTCACATCAAAGGGCACTTTGATTTGTCTGTGACTTTATTCTGTTTGCAGCAAAACCTGATTCATGTGGGTCGTCAGTTTAGGCACATTTGACAATGCAGTGCGATGACATTTATAGTTAATGCACCCCAATTATATGTAGTATAATGGGGTATTATAATTCAAATAATCGTGTTAATTGTGCCATTGAATTGATATTTCTGTATTTCATGAATTTTTGTTATTATTGTTGTGTAAGTGTCAAACATCTGTCTTTGAAATACTTGGTTCCATATAAATGAAAACAAAAACTATAGTTTTTACAAGTTTTTATTTAAAGTTTATGCAGCCACACTGAACCTAAAGTGGTGTGCACAATATGAGTTGAGCATGAGCTGGGGAACTGTTTGACTACTGGGCTGCTCCAGGCAGATCTAATTTTTGACAGATAAATAATCCGTGTTATAAACTGTCATGAACGCAGAAATATAAAACTATTTTGGAAGTTGTTCTCTCAGCATTTTTCACCTATGGTCCATGTGCAGAAATGCAGTATAAATATAGAGTACAATAGTGACCAAGCTGACTAAATTCAGTGGTAAGAATAAAATTGTGGTGTATCAAGTTTAAGCATTTAAGTGATGCATTTGTGATGGCAAACTGAATACAGGTACAGGTGCAGGTAATACTGTACTTCTAGAAATAAACATCCAGTTCCAGGTTCATTTTATTTTAAGTCTATTGTTGTTATCTTTGTTTGTTGCTGTTGTTGTTTTTTTCTTTTTCAAATCATCAAATCATCCTCTAATCCTCTCTTACTGTGGTAACAATATGTACTTTATATGTGTGATCAGCATCAAGTGCAGGCGGTGATTTATTTTTATTTGTGAGCCCATTATTTTTAATAAGAAAAAATCTGAAAAGTAAACCACAATACTTGTTATTCCTATTGTATGTCAAATGTTCCCATGCAGCAGTGGAAAAACAAACAAGCAAAAGTAACTCTTCACTTTTATAAGAATGAATCATAGGTATACTACTAAACGGCCCATTCCGGACGTGAGAGTGCAAGTGCATTTATTTCTGTTGTAGAAGCTGTAATTTGTGCAATAAGAGCTCACTAGCCACTCAGTATGGCACAAGATGGATGTAAAGAATCAAGGAAAAACAAACCAGAGAGACAAACAAGAGAAGAAGAGGATAATAGAACAAAACAATGGGGACACAGGGTTCGGAGATGGATGGTTAGGGACATAGGCTCAGACAGAAAGAGTTAACACAAGGTCAGGCAAGAAGACATGGAGATTTTGGAAAATAGAGAGACTGTGCAATAATATGATTATATATGGGACTGTATTTGAACAGCAACAGCTATATGATTATTGACATACAAGATTAATATGTATGAAACGCTCACTATTAGAATGTAAATGTGCTGCCAATAGAGCAATCCTGGACTTGTTTTGCTAAGATCAAGTGTCAAGAGTGTTAACACAATTAAGACATATGGTAGAAAAGACAAATTTATTTAGTGGCCAGTCTGGCCACAAACAATTTATCCAGAGAGTAACAATTTTTTGTAGTAAAACATTTTGGGTAGGTTTAATACTGTAAAAAGTAGCATTAACATTTTTACTTCAAGCACTTGGAGACTTTGACTCAACGCTAATTAGTTTGTGCAAAAATGTATAAAATTTTATTCTGTATTTTTTGCTTTAGAATGACAAGGAAATCAATGTGATGATCAGCTGTACCATTCAATTTACAATCCTTAGTTCTATCAATATATAACTTTATGGAAGTAAATTGCACATACTGTTCTGAAATAAAACACTAACAAATGGAAACTGAAATGTATTGTCCGTTGGTGACAGGACTTGAAGAAACACATAGAGAGAAAAAGATTGAGTGCTCACCACCACTGTCCCTGACGCTGAAGTTGAGGGCAGTGCTGGACTCCGGAGGGATGCTGAAATATACCGCGCTGTCATTTCCTCCCTCATCTCGATCAATCGCCCGCAACACCTGCACCACCTGAACCATGGAGATACAGACAGAGAAGGGAAGAAGAGGTGGGAGTGAGCAATGAAAGAAACACTTACACAGAGTGCTTTTAGCTTCAAGCCATTAGCATACGTCAGCAGGACTCAAAACAAGGCCGACAATTAGCGGCGAATGCGTGGAATAAATAGTCTGACGTGAATCAGCTTTCCACAAATGCACAGTGTGGGTTTCAAATTAGCAAGCTGCAAAAAGGGAACATAATAACTCTAAAAATCTTCATAAGCTTATAAGCTGATGGGTAATTTTTTTATAATGAAAAATTCAGATCATTACTGTGCAAGGCGTCCTTTTCAGAGGCGCTTTCGAGAGCCCAGATCGTGGATAAATGCGGAGATGGAGAGTTAGTCAGAGGCAGCATCATTGTGTTGTTCAAATATGTTTTGGCTAATGACGTGCCATACTGAGATGACATTCAAAGATATTCACTTCATTTTGTGTGTGTCTAATTTGTTCACACACGTGCAAAAGGATAACCATCTCCCTCTGAAACAAATCATCAGAATCACATGTTTTAGTCGAGATGTGACAAAGGCACCAAAGCAGAGCAATGACAAATAAAAAAAGAAAAAAAAGAAAACGGCAAAAACAACAGATGGGACGAAATGATGTTAATGGAGCCTCCATGGAAGATGGAGGGAGGGAAAACCTATGACTGAGGAGCCCAAAATGTTTTTATATATAAATAATTAATTTGAGATAGAAAAAAGTACGAGTAGAACCTTTTGGATTTGAACTTGTATACAGGACATAGTGTAAATACGTAGAGCTTCTTATATTATAATAGAGAACTGAGAAAATGTGTGACCCAACTGTACATCACTGCAGTCATACCTGTCCACTGCCAAACAACATGCATCATTCAGTGGAGCCAATTCAGTGGAGCCAAATCAGTGGAGCGCTAATTATATTGAGAAGAAAGCATGTAAATGGCCACAAGCTTTTAGAAATTTAGGGGAAAACAACAATAAAGTCTAAAAATGTATTAACATTTTTTTCAAATTAGGCAAAGAAGTTGCTTAGTTAATCTGAATCCTCAATTAGAACCATACACAACTACTCCAAACTAGTTCTAGCTTTCACTGTTGACAACAGATGGGTTGAAATGACAATGAAAGAGGGAGCAGAAAGATGTTTTTTTTTTTTAGATAATTGAGATAGAAATGAGTAGACAAGCATTTTGCTAATGGACTGTTAAACTTAAAAGCTTCTTATATGTATATTAAAGACACTTACATCGGACAGTGGGGCCAAATCTACGAGCCCTTGAATATTTGGAGATTGTGTGTGCAAAATATATATGAAACACCTCATTTATTTTATCACAATGTCTACAGAGAAGGAAACATGTAAATTGCCATGCTGCTTTGAAATTTGGTGGATAAAATATGTATCCACCAAAATAACCTAAAATAGTGTTAAAATGTCATGCCTGTTTTTTTCTGTATTGTGCAATGTAGTTGTTTAGTTAATGTGCATACACAACTACTCCAGACTAGTACTGGCAGTTACTATTGACAACAGATGGGTCGAAATGACAGAGATGGAGCCTGCATCACTGATGGAAGTGAGGGGAGAGGAAAGGCAGTGATTGAGCAGCACAAAGATGATTTTTTATATATATGTAATTGAGATAGAATCAAGAAAGAGCAGATCATATATGCAAAATGCCATGAATTCACATAAAGATGGCCGGAAGCAGGCAGGGGGCTGGAGAGAAGAAGAAGCTACACTTTAATTACGTTGTGAATAGCTGTGGTGCTCTGATAACAGGCCATGGAGGATTCACCTGCCTCTGCCGTAAATGAGCACTCTGAGCCTCTTGCTGATAGATACTATTTATGAAGAAGAGCTTTGTGGCATTAGCTTCCCCACTCGGTAGATATAGGGGCCTTAAGCTAAACAATGCAACATGTACTGTATGTCAATGGGGGAGACTTAGATGAAAAATGATGGAAAGGATTTTTAAAGATTTATTGATAGCTATGTTTTTTTCTATGAATTGTTTTTGTCAAGACACACTAGCACTATAAATATACAGTTCATGTAAGGAGTCGATAAAACTATAAATCTGATGTTTATGTGTGTGTGTGATTGATTGTTATTGTCATTTGTCTTTGCACTGTAAATTGACGGTGCTTTACAACTGTTTCAAAGTTACTAAAATTACTTAAAATCTATTTAACTATGAAATTAAATTAGTCAGCCACTGTATTATGTTCCAATCTACCTGTATATACAAAATACTTTATTTTGTAATTAGTTCCACGTCTATCAAGTTGTTCAGTCTCCTGAAAATCCAACTAAAATCAAGTGAGAGAAGACCAACTGTTATCCTCTTTATAATAAAATGGATGGTTGGGATATGTTACATTAATGCAAAATGTAAGGCAAGATATTATATTTTATGTTAACATGTATTCCAATCAAGCCTTTTCACCTTTAGGAAGATGAATGGAGAAGTAGCAGTAGTAAAATGCAAAATGAAGTAGTTTTGGCTGTTTGCTTTAAAACATGCAATACAAATGTGACCTATGATTAACTTACACTTGGCAATGAAGAGATGATTTTGTTCTAAATCTAGAATAATTACAGATTTGGTTAAAAAAAGTGAGTAGTTTTGATTAAGCTTAAATATTTATTAGATCTGGGTGATATGACCTTTAAATCAATATGGAGATTTGGAAATTGGACTCACCCACGACATGAACTGTTGCACTCCTGCTCGACAAATAGACTTAAAAGCAGCTTTTATCCCTCAGCTATACCATGAATACATAGTGTCTGACTGACTGACTGTGCAATGACAATAAAATTATTCCTTTATTTTTATTTGTTACTTCCAACATTTTCTAAAGGTATGCCAGTTGCTTTCAAGATTCATTTCTTATTTACTGTAGAGCCACTTCTTAGTACATTTCAATATTTATAACTCATAGAAGAATACAAAGGCAACTTTATGTGAGAAATTAAATTGCTCAACTTCCATCTCCACAGGTGTTTAAACTGAAAATACCCCAAAAGCCACTGCTGATGGAGCATCTGTAGTTAAACTAAACAATATAGCTTTGTTGACTTGAAAGTTGATGTTAAATATGCATCAGAATAAGTGTGCTGACCTGTCCGATGGTGGAGGAGTCACACATGGCCGTGGAGTACTGCCGCTCCAGCTCGGGGGCGTTGTCGTTCAAATCTAGGGTCTCTATGGCCACCATGACGCGGGACACCTGACTGGGATTGTCTGAAGCAGAGGGACAGTTTACAGTCAACAACATTAATATTGCCACACAGCTGCTGTTGGAACAAAGCACATGAATGCACTCCACACACGCCAAGTGCACTCCATAATATCTGCTCAATTGTTCTCCTGAGCGGGTTCAAACATCTCATCTTTGTCCAGAAACATCGGCAGCTCTCATATCCCATTAGAGAACACACAATTGGCTAAATATACAGTGGTGCATGTGGTTTCATTTGGCTCACAGCTGCGGTCTAACTGATGCCTTTATAGCAGTCAGATTTTTCCACATCAAGCTGTTGTGTTCCCAGCCAAAGCTCAACAACAGTTCGAGTGTGTGACTAAGAAAAGCAGAAGGGAGAGGAGAGTGCTGCGAAGAGCTATAGAAAACAGTCAATCTGAATGCAGCGACACAAGGACACAGTTTAAATGGATTGGCAGAGGGTCTCCCGTACACCATTCAGCTGGATACACACTCTGAAACATGAAGTCCTTGCATTCACACTTGAAACGCATGGAGTCATCCTCTGAGCTCAACATTCAGCATTACATTCTGAGCCACTGTGGAAAAAAGGCTCAGACACAATCCACACTGAGCAGCACATATCATTCGTTTGACTTTCTAGAATTTCTTTGGAGTGTAGAGTATGTAATTATGGGACCTTGAATCTCTGTTTTTTTAGAATTGTGTCCAATAAGTGTATTTATTTAGTATATGTCATGTAAGTGTCAGTATACTCTTGCTTATTGTTAATAGCTCAATAATTATTAGATCTGTCAACATGAAAACAAAATCTGGCACAAAGTTTAGGCTTTCCATGGAAATGAACTAATCCTTTCATCTAATTCTTTCCTCTGAGTGAAAGTGTGTTTTTACTAATGCCAAGGCATAATTCTGTAATAAATAAAATAATCTTTATATAGAGCAGTCTTCAACCAGTCACTAACAAAAATGACCAAGTTTAATATTTGTAGGCTTTCTGTTTGGATAACGTATACGTTTAAAAACGTTTACCAAAAATGACTGCCACTTGTTCTCCATGTGATGTTTTGTATTACATTAAAAGCTACTGTCTAAAGCTTATACAAAATCCAGACCCAGTAGCATACACTATCATGCACTTATCCCCCCTATATCTTGCACCTTCTCTTAAACAAAGACACACTTTTCTCTCACTCCTTAAGACACACTGGGTGACAGCGGCTAGGCTCCAGCGCCAATGAGCAGAAAATGAGCTAGCGTTAATGGTATACAATGCCACCGGGTGAGCTGCCCTGCCTGTGGCCATGGCAGGTCTCCTACTGAGTTTTATGTCAACAGTGTCTGCGACAGTCTGTTTATTAGATAGAGCTCATTATTCAAGACAGCTGCTCAGTGAGCCGCCTGCCTCCACGGAGCTACCAACCTGCCGCCACTAGGAGCCCCGGGTAGATTTTAACTAAAGATTAACTCTGTCCAAAGCAGGACTTGGCAGCATAACAACTTTCCTTTCCCTTGCACACAGTGACCACTGGACAGTATAACTTCATGATAGTTTGACAAGAGCCAGTGATAAGGAAAATCTGTGCTGAGCCAGGGAAAATGTACTGACTATACGATTAGCATACAATCCCTTTTCTGTATTTAAATAGAAGCCCCAGCTATATTATGATGTATTAAGAAGCTGAAGTCCTACTCTATGGCTTGTCTAATCATGTTAGGATATAGTGAACAAAATAAAGCAGGTAATAGCACAACATCAATTCTGCATTAATTACTACATATATTACAAATAAGCAATTTTGATATAAGCTGGAAAATTTGCTGACACCAGATATTACATTTTCCAAGAACATGTCTATTATCACCTGGAAGCATGTTAGTTGGGTTTGTTGACAACTGAAAGATCAGGAAAAAGGTCAAACAATTTTAATTACTCCATGTGCTGCGAGCCACAAGGTAAACAAAAAGCTATTTCAATTTCAAGCACTGTTAACTTTACATGTGCACATACAATACAGCAGAAGGTAAGTAGGTAATCCCTTCATTTTTATTCCTCTTATACATACATTCTCAACTGTAGCTGTGCACAAAACAAATTATTAACAAATCCGGTTGCCAAATTAAGCAACAACCTGTCTTGCCCTAGAAAAACTTAGTGTGGCCTACATTAGTTCTTTGTTGAGTATTTAGGCCCATTGGATATAGAGAGTTTGACAGACAGTGTAACAAATATGGGTCAAATGCAGTGATGTTGCTGCTAAATTAAGGGTGATGCTATAAATGTATTGTGTCACAAAACCAGTATAATTAGACATCACGAATGAGTGGTGTAGTTTCATGGTCCCAACAGCAATAGATTTTTATTTCTTGCATTTCAAAATCTTTTGATAGAAAGCCTTAAAATATGTATTACACATATTTAGCTGGTGAATTTAAATGTTTAAACATAATGGGATTTCTTATTAGTTGTATTTAAGACTGCACTAATGCGCTCTCATTTTAAAATAGTGCAGTAGCATGAAATTGATCTTCATTTACACTTGGGATTTAGAAATGAGTGAATTATAAAAGGCCTAAACTCAGATACATGTTTTGAATTTTTATTTACTAATACTGTTGTTAATGTGGTTGGATGTGGGTTTATCCAATTACATGAATAAGAGATGACATGCCAGCTCATTTTTGTTTTGGAGCAATTTAAAGCAACACAATACAACTTTTGGTGTTTCTTTCTTAGAACATCGTTGTTGTTGAGAAGACTTCATACGTTAACAATCATGTTGACAGAAAAATAACTGAATGTTACTAAAGAAATGGTAAAAAGAACAACAGTTTTTTTGAAAATATGAAATTTGAATAAACTGCTGTTCATGCAATTGTGTATCTATGTTCCCTTTAATTGGTCTTAAGTGGTCTCATTAAGAGTCGATTTACCACCAATATGACTGAAATAAAATTTTAAGGTCCAAATCAAACTTAACGTTGCCATAGAATAAAAAAAGTTGTCCAACTAAAAAATGGCATTAAGGATATGATCTAAAGAACTTTTAAAGAATGTAATAGGTCTACATGGTGCATTCTACACTGTTTTACATTCACCGAGGGGTTTGTAAAAGTATCTTTCATTTGTAGCTTGAACACTTTGTTTCCACTCCAATCCTTTCCTAAAAGAAGATCTATCAACCCATCAGCTTACTTACACCATATAGATTCATTGATTCCCTGGAACACTGTAACAACCCACTCGCGCCATTGAACAGCATTCCCCTCATGGCTGGCTGACTCCGCCAAACTTAAGCCGCTTAGTGCTTTTTTCTAATGCAGCACACTATACAGTTTAGGCTCCCTTAAACCTCTTAGAGCTCATCAGTGTGTGCAGGTGATGCTACCAAATGTCCCTCTTTTGTGGTATAGTATTATACAGTTGACATCTGACCTCTTTGGGTGGCGATGACAGTGATGTTGTGCCAGTGCTCCCGTTCCCGATCCAGTTCGACCGCGGTGGTGATGAGGCCTGTGTCCGGGGTGATACGGAATACCGCCTCCGAATCCGACTGAGGATCAATGGAGAACCTAAATGTATGGGGCGGAGTTAGAGGAGATATTGGAAAAAGGAAATAGAAAAATAAAAAAGAAGAAGCCTGCAGAGTTGGCAGCGGGGAGTGAAGTGAAGGAGGCAGTTGGGGCGAAGTGTGCGAAGACGCGATAAGCAAGTCGGCATTCAAATGGACCAAAAGAATAATATAGAGAGATTATCAGAGCTGATAAGGGCTCTTTTGAAGTGCCACTGATGATCTAAATATCTCCAAGAACACAGCTCCTATCATATCGCCCCACACGAGCACTCCTCCAAGCACTTTTGACACTGTTAATTGGGACACGGTTTTCTGAGGTTGATACAGAGGCAAATGTGGCGCCTCAACATTCATAACTCTATTAAAATAAACTTAGAAAAAAACTGGCTAACACTTTATAATAAGGAATATCTATAAAGCATTTGTAAATGTTAGTTAATCATTAATTAATCATGAATTAATCATGAACAAATAATGAATAAATGTTAGTAAGTTAAGAGTTAAGCATTCATAACTGAAGTTGTTTGCAATTC